>JADLZN010002811.1:0-220108 GCA_018155175.1 Sinocyclocheilus anophthalmus
ACATCATAGTATAAGATTATATACACAGGAAAAAAGCACAATGACAATTGAATAATCATAATATTCATATAATCATAATCAACCCCAAATTTATTGGTTATACTACAATCACAAAATAAATGGGCAGCTGTGTCTTAAACAAGTTTAATCAACATCAAAATATTTACAGATAGATAAATTAAACCTGTCGCTCATATATTTTAAGTTGTTGCGCTTGTTATAACGTCGTAAGTCACATGATAATGTCAACATGGCGGATGAAGTCCGGATCTCATTCATACTTAATGAGATTTGGCTGTAGAGTACGTACTCTTTTAGCGCTCGTTAAGTACTTATTGAAATTAAGTACCTAATCAGTGAGTATGCGGTTTTGAATGCAGCCAGTGGCTTTTATTCGTCTTCCTAAACAACCATTAGTCTCTCTGTTGCCCCCATCAGCTCTGGAGCACTCATTACATTTAATGAAGTTACTGCCGTTTATCTGGTGCGCAAGTTGATGTTCTCTGAAAATTTTGGAGTCTGAGATAAGTTCTACTTTAGTTTTTGAGCATATTACCTTGATCTAACTGGTTATGTGATCTCAATATAGAAGCTCTCATGAGAGGGTGACTTTAAACACTACTGTTCATCTAATTAATGCATATGCACTTTAGCAGCTATATTGCCTGTTTGTGATTTTTTAAAAGAGTAAGTGATGCAGTAAAGAGGGTTGTTACTAACTCGATGGTGGTTTGGTCAAGCACTCCCGTCACTGGAATACCGTAAAACCGCTGCATGGCAGCGACCGCTGACTGCATGGCTTTCTCCGATCGCAGGTCCGATGTCCGGATGTCATGGGGGAGCAGATAGCCATAGTTCTTCAGCCATGTCTAAAAAAGAAAGAGACATTACATTAAGAACTAAAGGCAGGGTTATATATTAAAGGGTTAGTTAACCCCAAAATGAAAATTCTGTCATTAAATACCCACCCTCATGTCCTTTCAAACCCATAAGACCTCAAATAGGACAACAACGCAGCTGTACTGTTCCAGGTCCAGAAACGTAAGGTCCCCCCTTAAGGACATCGCGTAAAAACGTCCATGTGACATTGTGGCTCAAATTCAGAGAGAATACTTGAGTGCAAAGAAAGTCATCATTTTTGATTAGTCTTTTGCTGTGCCAGTGTTTCCATATGCCACACATGGAATGAAAAATGAATTGGGATGCAAAATATATCAGCATCAATACATGTTGGTAACCACATCACCCAGTAGTAGGGATTTTGTGTATAATAATCAAGCACTGGACGATATTGGATGTTTATTTTGATTTTGGTAGCACGTATCGGCACACATCTGTATTCAGAACAGAATATATTCAGTCTTTGTTGTAATCTGTTGCAGTGCTGTCATTTTCACAGTGCATTTCTGAGCGGGTTTAGCTAATCATTAAGATCTATTCGTTGTCTCTCTTTGAGCTCTACTATATAACCCGAGGCCAGTTTTTAAAATAGTTTCTAACCAGCACACCAGAGGTCCACTGCTGTAATAATGAGGGCTTATTTTTTCATTCTTTCAAAAATATATCAGATTACAGAAGAAAAATCACCTCTCTTTCATACTGTATATTATAATGCCTGAATTCACTTGCTGGCTGCGCTATTTTACAGTAAACTCACAGTGTACATACCCAATATGAATGCGCAACCGGACTGTTAAATAAGTGTAATAGGTAAAAAAATATCGGCTAACTCACTTTTAGCATATAAAAGTTCTAAAATATTTTTTCTCTTCTTTCTTCTTCTTTTTTTCTCTCCCCCAAACCAAAGATTTACACTGATTTACAATATCATATCATCTATTGTCAATAGATGATTGACAATAGTAACAAATAACTTTTTGGCTTTTTGGTTTGGACAGAATTTCTATATAATCATACATTTTTGATTATTTTAGTAGGAAGCATTTATTTTATTACGAAGACCCTAAAGGTACAGAGTGATGGGGCAAAAACAGATTTCATTTATAAAGAAATATATATTTCAATGCTTTTGCATACCCCAAGAAACTTTGCATTCGTTCACAAAACTTTTGTGCTCTCTCGAGAAACTTGACCTCCTGCAACTGAACACAAAACTGCTGATGGACGTGCACTCTCAGAAATAAAGGTACAAAAGCAGTCTATGGGGCAGTACCTATTCAAAAGGTACTAGGATGACCCTTTTGGTACTAAATATATACAACTTAGTACAATATATACCTTTAATGTACTTACTGATCTTTTAGAGGTAATAAGGTCCAATGGTACCTTTGAAAGTACAGACCGGCGTTGGCAGGCTTTTGTACTTTTTTTCTGAGAATGGGGAGAAAAAAAATATTATTTAAATTATTAGGGAGGAAATGCAAACATGTTGGAGAGAACCCACAAGTTTTGCAAGCAAATGCTAAATCATTGAAATATAATCTTTCCTCCCATTTCTTGTCTCCCCCCACCATGACTGTGTCCCCTTTGGGGCTCTGTAGGAAATAGCTTTGGGTGGAAGTGATAAATGAGGGATGTAATGGAAGAGTGTTCTAAGCACATGTGTGTTTGTTTGCTAATAGCCCAACGCGCTTTCAGAGAAGGAGTCCGGGATGCTGTTGAGTGCTCAGACCATCACTTCAGAGACTGTCAGCACCACCACCACAACCCAGATCACCAAGGTACATGAAGCTGCGCCTAAACCTGCAATATCACGAAAGATCCTGCAATGTCTGCCTCTTAAAGAAGAACGGATTGATGTTAAATTATCCTATTTAAGCACAATGTAAAATGTATAATAAGATGAGCACTTTCTGCAGAACATAATTGCAGAAAACTTTACAATATCCAACTTACAACTGATTTGCATGTGCTGCACACTGCAAGGTAGGGTACAATGGTGCCAAGAGGCTGCGAGCATGTGATAAAGCCGCTGTAAATTACAGTTTATATCACCATTCCGCAGTATCTTTCCATTTCACAAAGTTAGTCAAGAATCGCCGTACTGCACAGATGAGATATTCGCTTCACTGTGTTTCTGGCTCTCTCATTCTCTCGTTCTCTTCCCTTTCTCTGCTCAGACGGTGAAAGGCGGGATCTCAGAGACCCGTATCGAGAAGAGAATCGTGATCACTGGAGACACTGAGATTGACCATGATAAGGTGAAATGCACCTACAGTTAACGACCACGTCGGCCACACAGACGCAGAATGTTTTACAGACATTCTCATAGAGAGCTTTTTATTGGGCCAAAATTTCCATACACCCTTGCGAAGGAGATTATGTCATCAATATTGGTCTATTTTCCTGAAAGAGAACAATTAAATGCATATATCTGCTAACATACCTTAAAGCTAGCAAGCATGGATTAAAAGCCACAAAACTTCAATTCTGATTTCATGGGGCCTTTAAATGTGTAAGTTATTGGTCTGGTTGAAAACTGTCCTCTCTGCTCTCCAGGCTCTTGCTCAGGCTATAAAGGAGGCGAAGGAGCAGCACCCTGATATGTCTGTGACGAAAGTGGTGGTGCATCAGGAAACAGAGATCACCCCTGAGTAACTCCTGCATGAGACACAGGTTGGTTTCCTCCTGCACAACCTGACTGATTATTGGACTGGTGTCGATTACACACACAATTACAGCTAGAGAGATTAATATTATGTGCACATATTATTTTATTTGAGAAATATTGACGTTATCTGCATGCCAAATGACATCTTGCGGTAATGCTTTCTCATCGTCACTCAGCATGTTTTATTCAATTATGATCAATATAAGAAGCCAAACATTGGAAACATTAAGTGAGCGAGTGAAAAATGCTGCATGGTGAACTGGAAGGTGCAGTTTGCTAAAAGAGTAAAACCTGAAAAATTATGATTAATTAAACAAAAAAACATGAAATTAATGCAAGCTATCACCTTGTATACCCGTGTGCACGGGGAGTGGCTCAGCGTGCAAAATCCACTAGCCAATTTTCATTGCCATTTTCTCTTAAACTCAGAGATGATTGGGCTCCCAAGTTAGACCCCATATGTCGTCACGACATAACGTCTCAGTTCCCTCCATCAGGGAATGAGGGTTACGTACAGTATGTAACTGAGGCGTTATTTTCCACATAGAAATGGATAATGAATTTTGGTATGAGGGTGTCAGCATAGTTTCAAGATGATTTCATGTCAAAAATACCCTGTTTTAAGGATATACATTTCAGATCTATGGTTTCATCCAATACCATGCTTTCTCTTTCAATATGGCATGTAGTGAATGTCTCTAGCAAAGCATTGATACAATAATATATTTGTACAGCAGCAGTGATATCGCCTTCTCTCCCTCTGCGGCCCAGACCTTTTAGTGTAGCTCTCCAATAGCACTGGAGTTTGATGGGTTTATGGCATGCATTTAAAGCTCTTCTCTCATGGGCCATACAGCCACACCATCTCCCATGATACATTAAACTCATTACCGCATTTCTGAGATTTTCTCTTTTAAAAGCAGTGATGAAATTGCTTACCATTAAAAACAAACGAAGATCCCTTAAAAATATGGTAACAACAGAAACCCTCTGTGGCAAACCTCATACCGACAGAAAGAAGTGCATAGGATCCCAGAGAATTAGACACAGACACTTAAGCTGTATGATTTACTGTCACCATTAACTGTGCTCCAATAAAAACCTCAATCCCTTAGAAAGCACTGTTATACTGCCATATTTACAGCCGTTATACATGCTTGTAGCAGAGTCTGCGACATTCAGCACTTAAACATTCCAGTTCAGCTCTAGAATTTCAATTGAGGTAGCAAAGAGGATGAAATATATATTTATAGGGGTCATATGATGCGATTTTATTTTTTCCTTTCTCTTTGGAGTGTTTTTTAAGCTCTTGGTGCATAAAGAAGATCTTTTTAAGTTGCAAAGACTAAAGTCTCAAAAACCAAAGAGATATTATTTATCAAAGACTCTGCCACGCCCCCCTAAAACAGCCCGTTCTAACACGCCCCCACATATCTACGTCACGATCTGGGAAGATTTGCATAACGCCGCCCAAATGTTCACGCAAAGAAAGAAGGCGTAACTTTTATTCTCGCTGCAGTATTGTTGAAGCTGCAGCCATGTCGTGAAGACGCTGTTTTTTTGTGTTTTGTTGTGAAAGCGAAACTACTTTTTTTTGGTCTTCCAAAAGAGGACGATATCGATTCGTCATGCCTAGAGCTGATCAGTGATGCTCGTTGAGGAAATACCTCAACTTTCACCGTGGACAAAGCGGCGTCCAGCCCGCCTCAGCTCACTCTATCCTGGCCTCAGCGCACGCTAAGCCAGGGCTCACCATCACAGTAGGCGCTGTGTTTTTCGTTGCCATGATGATCAACGCGGACGGTTTTGGGCAGTGTAGAGTGCACTTGTTGTGTCCTTTCTCGCTCACAAATGGCAGACAGGAGTTTTATGGTTTTATGAGAGTGTCGCGCGATGCAATGCAACGCATTAAAATACAGTATAAGTCATTATAATCAGTATTTATGTCTCCACTGGATGCAACAAATTCCTTGTTTATAATGGGTTTTAATGTTATGTCTCGTCGCGTAGGCCTGACGGACAGGCATCACAGTTTAACGGTGCGTGCGGGGCGATGAAGCGAGGACTCAATCGCTGGAGAAATAGTATTTTATTTTAGTCATAAAAAATGAAACAAAAACAAACACAAACCACCCCGAGGGGGAAAAACAAAAAAGCAGGCCTAAAGCTGCACCACATGCAGACACAAAACACACACAATAAAAAATGACGGATCAGCACAGGATGACAGAATCCAGGAGAATAAATAAGAAACCAAACGAGGAGGCTAACGAGGGAGACACAGGTGGAGCAACTAAAACAAAAACGAGGTAACAAGATGGGAGGGGCCAGACAATAGACAGGAGAGAGCACATGCAACAAACACAACACCCACACAAGCCATGTGCGCCCAGAACACAGTCATCTGGTGGCCCTCCTGGGCACACCGGCTGAAGACTGTGACAGAACCCCCCCTTAAGGAGTGGATTCCAGACGCTCCACCAAAAGAAATCCTGGAGGGAGGTGGAACGGAGGTGGATCAGGGGGAGGGATTGTGGGCCAGGCCCGTGTAGTGGAAGATGCCCTGGGGATAGAGGTAAACCAGGGTGCCAGGGCGGGGCCGGCAGGGCAGGAGGCCAGGGCGGGGCCGGCAGGGTTGGAGGCCAGGGCGGGGCCGGCAGGGCAGGGCAGGAGGCCAGGGCAGGCAGGGTAGGAGGCCAGGGCGGGGCCTGCCTCAAGAAGGGAGCTGGCAGGGCAAGCAGCTAGGGTGCAGCTGACAGAGAGCGGAACTTAAGTGGAGCCGACAGGGCGCGAAGCTTGAGCTTAGGCGGAGCCGGCAGGGCGAGGAGCATGGGCGGAGCCGGCAGGGCGAGGAGCATGGGCGGAGCCGGCAGGGCGAGGAGCATGGGCGGAGCCGGCAGGGCGAGGAGCATGGGCGGAGCCGGCAGGGCGAGGAGCATGGGCGGAGCCGGCAGGGCGAGGAGCATGGGCGGAGCCGGCAGGGCGAGGAGCATGGGCGGCGCCGGCAGGGCGAGGAGCTTGGGCGGCGCCGGCAGGGCGAGGCGCATGGGCGGCGCCGGCAGGGCGAGGAGCATGGGCGGAGCCGGCAGGGCGAGGAGCATGGGCGGCGCCGGCAGGGCGAGGCGCTTGGGCAGGGCACCAGGATCTAGGAAGGCCTCCCGGCCTTGAAGGACGGAAGAAGCCTTCTTCCTCCTCCTCCTCCTCCGTTTCTGAGAGCGGGGCACTGCAGCTTTGTCTGCGGCCGCCTCCGGGGGAGCTGACAAACATAATGCGGGGAGGACCACAGCAAGACAACACGGTGGGAGAGCTACAGCTTCATCATGCCAGTGCATATGGGGGTGAATGAGCCGCTATGAGTCGCAGCGCCAATTGTCGGGGGGTGCTACGAGTTTCATTCAGCCGGCCTCTAGGGGCACCTGCATAGATTCTACCCGGAGAACAGACCATACTCATAGAGCGCAGTGTGAAAGCCGAGGCGGACCCACTCTCGCTCGTCCCCCTCACCTCGCACCAGTGGATAATGTCTGGATGGAGGTGAAGCAAATGCGAGGGTGAAAATGCCAACTGGTCTGCCGGCCTACGGCGGGGCGCTGCAACCTCGTCGGCCAACCACCGGGGGAGAAGCGCTGCAGCTCACTCGGCAGACGTCTGGGGGGACGACAATGAGGCTTCATCGCCAGCGCCATCCTCTTGGGGGCCGAGAATTGCAACTACTTCGAGGCACCACTGGAGGCGCTGGCACCACGATAGCTGGGGCCAACGGGCCAGGAAAACACTTCTAACCAAACCCGTCTAAAGCGACACCATGCTTGCACCTGCATGTCCAGGGGCTAATGGGCTTCATCAAGGGCTAATTTAAATAAGTCTTAGTCAGCGTCATTGTAGCCTCAGCCCCTCTGCAGCTCTTAAACTCCGGCAAACTCCCTCAGCTCGGTCCCGTTGCAGGAGGGAGCTCAGGGGCTCCAGCTGGAGCATGCGCTGGTAGAGGGGGCTGGAGAGAGTAGAGACCGGCAGTCGGGGTGAGCCCATTCTCCGCTGAGTCCCCATGTGGCTGATCCGTTCTGTCACGGTGCGTGAGGATAGAGGAAGCAAGGACTCAAGTGCAGGAGGAATGGTTATTTATTTTGATAATAATAAAATGAAACAAAAACAAACTAAAAAAACCCAGAGGGGGGAAAAACAGACAGGCAGGCTAGAAACTGCACTACATGCAGACACGAAACACACACAATAAGAAATGACGGATCAGCACAGGATGAAAGACACAAGGAGAATAAATAGGAACCAAACAAGGAGGCTAACGAGGTAGACACAGGTGGAGCAACTTAAACAATAACAAGGTAACAAGATGGGAGGGGCCAGACAATAGAAGGAGAGGGCCCACATGGCAAACAGACAAAAACAACACAAGCCAGTGCCAAGAACACGTCATGGGGCCCTGGGCACACGGCTGAAGACTGTGACAACAGTAGGGGGCATAACGTCACTGGTAAGATGGCCAATCAGAGCACACCTTTTTTTTCAGACCGATGAGCTTTTTAAAAATTTACGTGTTTCAAAAAGGCGGGCATAGAGGAGAAACAATAATGTACAGTATGTGGAAAATATGTGGTTTTTTAACTTTAAACTGCATAAACAAATTTCATTACACCAAAAAATTTTCTATTTAGCAGCATCATATGACCCCTCTAATTAATTTTTAGAATATAGATGTTCCCCCCCCTCAATATTATTAGATGTGACATAAGCTGATAGTTATATCGTGTTGTTAATGGCACCTCTAGAAATTTTTATTAAATGTATTTTACTATCTTTAATTAAATTACTATTTATTTTTGACCCATGATGAAGAAAGTGTTCTTTGAGTACTATGATATAAATAGTATTTACAAATATTATTTAATATTTTCAGTTTTCATTAAAACATTTTATTTAATTTTATTTAATAATTTTTTTATCTGCTTTTTTTTAAATGTTTATTTTATGTTAGTTTGTATGTTTATTTTAATGTATATTTATTTCAGTTTTATATTTCTTTTCAGTAATTTTAGTACTTTAACTTAGTTTTATTGCTTATTTCATAAGCCTTTTTTTTTGTTTCATTTTATCTATACGATATTTTATTTTATTTCAGCTTTTTTTTATTAACAAAATGGTTTTTACTTTTAATTAACAAAAACAACACTGATAAAGACCAACACTTCATTTCCAGAATCATTTAATTGATCCGAATAAATTTCAAAACTGAGTCAAACATTTAAATAAATACATACATACATAATCAACAGAATGTTTGGATTTTTGGACTGCTTTTGATCTGTTATGTTAATTGTTTAGACTGTATAGAACTTGGCTTAGAGAAATGTGTAATAAAAAATGAAAAACAAGTCCAGAAAGTGAAGCGTCTCAGCATTAAGACTCTAAATGTGGGCCGTTTAGACTGTTTGTGTGAGGCATTGGGCGTCTGATGCTGTTTAACCAGCTGTCAGGGTGGTATGTATACAGACACAGAGCTCCCAGAGGATAATGGGTAATGCTGGCCTGTTAGTTTGTTCCCACAGTGCCCTGTTTTGTGCATGCAGAGACCCAGTTCACCCCATTCGCCCCGTCAATGTTTACTTCACTTTCTTTCTCTCAGCCAGAGAGTATTATTATTATCCACCATTATTTCCATGTCGCTCAGGTCTGCATGCCACAGGCCATCCCGGTTTTCGTCACTGACTCCGTCACCCGTTTGGGATGTTTACTTTTTGCCTTACCAGAAATGCTGTCCTGTTTTGTTTGTCTCGGATGGTTGCTGATCTAGCTTTGATCTCACATCAACGCAGGGTGAAAAAACGGGACCAGTCGGGTTTATGAATGTTAAAAAACAACGCAAGATCCCTCACATCCAGCCTCCTACCATCAACCCATCAACCCTCACGGACAAACTCTTCCTGTAGCAGCGCATGTCCCACCCAGCCATTGCCATCTGAGACACCACTTTCCAGACCCTAAACATCTGTCAGATTTCAAGCGTCTCGTACTGCAAACTGAGCATCCAGCATCTACTCCAGAAGCAGAATTCAAAGACCAGTTCTCATCCACTTCTCAACACCTCGGACAGACTTTTTCCAAAAATCCTGCCTGACCTCCACCACATCAAAGACATTCCATGACGGACTGAACCATGTTTTCTCAAAACTTTTTATCTCAAATTCATACGGTATTTTTTGGGTGGATTCCAAAAGGATGGTTCACATAATAACAACTGGGCGGTGGGAATTTTCTAAAGTGTCAATATGTTGTTGTTGTTTAATTTTTTTAAAGCTTAATTTAATATTTTTTGTTGTTGTTGCAATTGGTTGATTATCTGTCACAATCTGAAGAATCACAATCTGAAACACTTAAAGGGGACGTTCACCCAAAATTCAAATTCCTCATTTAGTGATGCAAAGCTATATCTTAGCATTTTCTTTTCTCAATGGAACAAAAAATTCTAAGTTTAGCAGAATATTCACGCTGCTCGGCTTCCAGTCTTTTTCAAGAAATGAAGACTTATATGTAGGGAAAGTTCACCCAAAATTGAAAAATCTGTCATCGTTTACTCAATGTCGTTCCAAACCAGTATGACTTACTTTTTGATAGATATTTTGAGAAGACATTTTTTGATAATCAGTAGTCACTGAAACTTTGATTACCGACATTCGTCAAAATATCTTCTTTTGGTGTTCTGCACATACAGGTTTGGAATGGACATCGGTGGTGAGAAATTGAGGATTATTTTATGTTTATCTTTTGGTGAACTATCCCTTTAAGTAGTTGTCATTCTCTAATTTCTTTTCTGGCCACTTGCATTCAAATTTGACAGGTTTAAAGTTGTAAAGTTGCAATGTTTGAACATGCAAATAACATTTAAGTATTGCTGAGGAGGGGAAAACTTCAGTGATTACATTTCAATTGTTCCTTACACAAAACTATCATATGACTATATAGGACTTAGGTTTATGGTGCATGAGGCACATGACTGCTTTTTCACACTTTTATGGTGTTCATTTTTTGGAACTAAACAGTCCCGGGCCCCTTTCGCTTTCATTGTATGGAAAAGAGCAGCATCAACATTCTGCTAAACATCTGAATGCCTCAGAAGAAAGAAAAAAGTTGGAAGTACCGGAGAATAATTACAGGATTGTCAGTTTTGGAGTGACTGTTCCCAAGCCAGAATACAGCATGTTGTAAAGTTCCATATTTTATGTTCCTCTTAAATGTGAAAGTATTATTTTGTTCTCTGTGTAAAAAGAATGTGTTATTTCCATTCTGAATGCTGGAGCAATTTCAGATGTTCTCTCGTGTTTTAAAGTTACATTACTTGGCATATTTGTTGAAGGCTTGAATCATTTTTCTTTTGTTTTGTTGGTAATGTTGTCCTGTGTCATCGTGGATTGGGGGTCCAATGAAGATGGGGTGAAACTACACTCTAT
Source organism: Sinocyclocheilus anophthalmus (assembly GCA_018155175.1). NCBI lineage: Eukaryota > Metazoa > Chordata > Actinopteri > Cypriniformes > Cyprinidae > Sinocyclocheilus > Sinocyclocheilus anophthalmus. The sequence goes on from JADLZN010002811.1 coordinate 11,032, forward strand.
GATATTTCTATTTATTTTCATCAGTTTTGTTTCTCGTTTGTGTGTACTTTGCATTTTAGATGCCCTGCTCTCTTAAATTCAGCTTTGATGTTTTGTATTAGATCCAGAATCCCAAACACCAGCTCCCGCCAGTTTTTAAATGGGATTTGCAGGGATAACTCTGCTCATTTTCAGTATATTTCTACTTTTCTACTAGAGGGGGCAGTATGTTCTTACCCATGAGGTCTATACCAGATCTGCAAAGCCTTCAAAACGAGCATCCACACACAACCTGAAGTGGTTTTAGATGAATTGGAATCGATTAGCCATGAACGGAGCTAATTAGCAATTGTAGTAATTAATTGTGAAAGCAATCAGACAGATTCTACAGCAAATTAAAATGAGTCTCAGTCATTCATTGAGACATTCAAATGACTTTAAAGGTCAAGACTGACAATTCAGGTGCGGTAATTCAATTCTAGAAAATCAAAGTGGGAAATTGAGGATTTTATATTGTGCATCAACACTGCCGATGGCGTAAAGCGTACTGCCCCACGTCAAACTGACGAGTCCAGCACATCCTGTTTTTAAATGTCTTTTACAATGTTAAGCTTTTATAATAGTTCAAATAGTATCCTGTACAGAGACCGAGGTGTTGTAGTTCGTTCAGTGTGTTGTTTTCTTCATTGTGGCACTCCTTTCCTATGCTAGTCTGGGGTGAGGAAAAGAAAAGAGTTGTACGTTTTTCCTCAGAGGTTCTTTTTCTTCTCATCGCACCCCTCTTTCTTTTGCCATCACTGAAAAAAATGTACAATATAGCACCATGCACTGAATAAACTCCAACTTAGACACATTCTTCACACAGTTTCATGAGTGTTTGTTATTCACGACTTTCTTAATACACATTGTCTTATGAGTGTTTACTTTGTGCATGTTATTACATTCATAATGTTTGATTAAAATGAAATCACTTCCTTTCTGGTTGACATCAGTCCTTATTATTAAACTCCTCGCCTCTAGCCAACACCCATTTTACACAATCCAGTCAATTCCCAACAGATAAAAAGTTCCCCCGTTAACACCCTGTTTCACGGAAACAAGTCATATTACAGAAGTAAAATGGGATGTAAATGTGATAGACCTCATGCAAATTTGATGTCATGGTTCTCAGTTGCAGACTCCTGATAACAGTTTACTAATTTTTTGTAATTTTTAAAGAAAAAACTCAACATAGTAACCCAGAAATGTTTTCTGCATTGAGCTGCTGCTCTGTCATGCAGGCGCTCACATGTGTGTGAAACAGGCCTAGCTCTCCTCAAATGAGCGCTGCATTTTTATCACAGGTTGTGCTTTATTACCAGTGTTTAGCTTGATGAAAGCAGGCTGCAGTTAATGACTTTGATTGCAGTGGATTCGCTCATAACCCTGGAGATGGGCTGAGATGAGCTGCCACAGGTGGTGTGAACACAGAACGACACTACAGAGTCCAGAATAAAACAGGATTTTACCAGCAAGGTCATAGAGAAAATTGGAAGAAAAAAATTCGATCGGGGAAATCAGTCGGTCTGTTGTCAAACAGAGAAAAATATTGGCAGGTATTCTTGCCTTTGCTTCACTTGGAATCCAGCCTACACTGTAAAAAAATTCCGTAAAATTTACTGTAAAAAAACGGCAGCTGTGGTTGCCAGAATTTACCGTAAAAAAATAGGGTAGCAATGTTTTAGGTTTTACGGTTTTATCTTAAATTTACAGTTAAATACCGTAATTCCATTAACAGATATAATGTTAATATACAGTCCTATTGAAGTACTGAAATCTGTTTTACACCTTTGTAATACACTGATAACCACAAAATGCAGGAGGTGATGAGAAAGCCACACGATGAACCAAAGCCCATCACAAGCAGCTTTTAAATAATAAAATATATAAAAGGTGCACAGTGTCATTCAAACAAACACTAAACACCATCACGGTGACACACACGATACTGAAATAATGCAATAAACATTAATTTAACAACATTAGGTGTAACACACAACACTAATATACAAAACTGATAAGAAAAACTAAGAAACATAGTTATTTCAACAAAAAAAAAAAAATTTGAAATTTGAAATGTAAAGCAGGGAATTCTGGGAATGTCAATTTACGTTATTACTGTAAATGTACGCTCTTTTTCACTTCCAAAAATGGTATACTACCGTAAAATTGCATGTAATGTCCAATTCAGTTTTTCACCGTATATAGTAAGGGAATTTAGCGTTAACCATTTAAGGCAAGGCAAGGCAAGTTTATTTATAACATTTCATACACAATGGTAATTCAAAGTGCTTTACATAAAAGAAAGAAAAATAAGGAAAAACAATAATCAAAACAATAAAACAAGGAATTTAAAAACTTTGCAAATGATTTAAAATTTGATTTAAGAGGTTTAAAATAAATTTAAGAAGACGATTATACATATAAAATAGTGCAATCAGTTCGGACATCGCACAGTGATCATTCAATAAATGCACAGCTAAACAAATGAGTTTTGAGTCTGCATTTAAATGACTAATGTTTTAGCACATCTGATCACATTCTGGAAGCTGATTCCAACTGCGGGAGGCATAATAACTAAAAGCAGACTCCCCTTGTATTGTGTGAACCCTTGGTATTTCTAACTGACTCGATCCTAATGATCGAGTGGTCTGTTAGGTTTATATTCAGTGAAAATATCTGCTATGTATTTAGGTCCTAGGCCACTGAGTGATTTATAAACAAGTAAAAGTACATTAAAATCAATCCTAAATATAACTGGAAACCAGTGTAAGGACCTGAGGACTTGTGTAATATGCTCAGATTTTCTGGTTCTAGTCAGAATACTGGCAGCAGCGTTCTGGATGAGATGCAGCTGTCTAATGGTCTTCTTGGGAAGGCGGTGAGAAGACCATTACAATAGTACAAATATCCTGCTGGTGATAAAGGCATGAACTAGTTTCTCCAAGTCTTGACTGGAATCAAAACATCTAATTCTTGCAATGTTTGTGAGATGATAGTATGCTGATTTAGTTAATGCTTTGACATGACTACTGAAACTAAGTCTGTCTCCAGAATCACACCAAGATTCCTGACTTGATTTTTTGTTGTTAGACCCCTAGAGTCAAGGTCTGCATTCACCTTGAGAACTTCATCTTTGTTTCCAATGCAATGACTTCAGTTTTTTCCTTGCTTAACTGAAGAAAGTTCTCGCACATCAAACTGTTAATTTCATCAATGCATTGGAAGAGGGAGTCAATGGGGCTGTAGTCATTTAGCGATAAGGCTAGGTAAATCTGGGTATCATTTGCATAGCTGTGATAGGCGATTTGGTTCTTTCTCATTATTTGACTCAGTGAGAGCATACACAGGCTGAACAAGAGCGTTGCAAGAATTGAGCCTTGTGGGACTCTTCATGTCATGGACGTCCACTTAGACTTTTGCTCTCCTATACTTTTTCCCCCCACCATAATAACCTACCCTCTAGTATGAACTGAACCTTGATTACCAGCCCAGGAAGCCCAACACAATTTCCCGTTCTCTCTAGTAATATGTTTATGACGCTTATGTCCAAAGCAGCACTGAGATCTAGAGTTACCAGAACTGACTATTTGGCAGATTCAAATTTCAGCCGAATATCTATGTATTATCTTATGAGTGCCTCTCTGTGCTGTGATGCGGTTTGGAAACAGAGTGAAAATGTCCAGGTATCCATTTGAGTGTAGTATTGTGTTTCAGATATAAAAAGACTACTCTTAAATAATTCTTTCTATAAAAGAAAGGTTTGCAAGGTTTTGATATTGGTCTATAGTTGCTTAGTATGGTGTTATCAAGATTGCTCTTTTCAGAAGGGGTTTAACAACTGCAATTTTCAGGGAGTTTGGAAAAGTCCCAAAAAGAAGTGAGGCGTTCACCACTTCTAAGAGATATGCTTCTAAACAGTTAAGCACACTTTTTAAAAAAAGATGTGGGAAGCGTGTCAAGATAGCAGGTTGTGACGATTTAAGGTGCTGTACTATTTCATCCAAAATTTTGCTATCAATTTCTTCAAAAACAGACATAGTATCATCTTTTTGGTATTGTGGTCGAATCTTTCTGACCTCTGCATAACTTTGGGATGTGCTAATCGCCTTCCTGATATTATTGATCTTCTCAGAAAAGAAGGAAGAAAACTCATTGCATTTGCTGTCGGAGAGCATTTCACTGGCAAGCTGACTTGGGGAGTTTGTCAGTCTCTCAACAGTAGCAAAAAAAAGTGCGAGTGTTGATTAAGCTACTGTTTATAAGGTTTGAGAAAAATGACTGTCTAGCTTTGCCTAGTTCCACATTGAAAGCACGAAGGCTGTCTTTATATATGCTATAGTGGATTTCAAGTTTCGTCTTCCGCCACATCCGCTCAGCTTTTCTGCATTGTCTTTTCATACTCTGAACTGCTGTTGATTTTCTCCAAGCTGATTTCTGTCTGCCAGTCTTCCTGCTGACTTTCAAAGGAGCAATGTCATCAATAACATTCTTAACTTTTGAGTTAAAGGAATCAAGGAGAAGATCAACAGAGTCTGCAGAAATGCTTGGTGTTAAAGATATAGCCTCCATAAATAGCACACTAGTGTTTATAAAAGGGTTTTTACTGTAGCATTTTTACAGTTTTTTACCGTTAAATTCACAGTCATTTTTTACAGTGTACATGTTTCAGTTTAGTTGCCTAAAAATGGGCGACACGACTGATGGGGCTGTCGAATAAATTCATTACAATGCATTTAGGGTTCTTACTGGCCAAAACATTATATTTAGATTTTTTTGTTCCCAAGACCATGACATAACATCATTTATATTAGGGTCAGACTAAAATTCATACAGTAGGCTAGTTTCTGATTACTTTGTTTTATTCATATTTGGAGCTTGGAGGGTGTTAATTTTGCACCCTATCCCAATTCACATTCTATTTATTTAACATGTAAGATTGGATGTAGTGCATACCAAATCATAGTATGCTGAAAATAGCATGAAAAGGCATAAAGCAATAAGGATAGAAATATGTAAAACTGCATTTCCCATCAAGCACAAGGAAGATAAAATGAAAATAATACACCATTTACACACCTAATGTGGATAATTTACTTTTTATTTTGTCATCATTTTATCAGTTCTTTCTTTATCATGTCTTCGTTGGGAAGTCAAAATTAGAGAAAGAATAAAAAAATTGCTCTTTTCCCCCCCAAAATAAATCATTAGAACTTACTGTTAGCGATTGTTATGCTATTAGGATTTTGCTTGTAAGTAAAGGCAAAGTCCCAAAACTCGTCCACCAAGCTTACTCAAAAGTAGCCTAGTGGAGCACAAAAACTGTCAGAAAAGTGAAAATGCTTCTATTTTTTTTTTAATTGCAAATTATTTTATATGTATTAAAAAAGACCTCAAAAATGAACATGAATTCCTTTATACTTGGTTTGTCCCTCTTTTGCTTTAATGACAGAAGAATGGACTCCACAAGTTGGTACAAAGACATTCACATGGTCAGTGTCGCATTTGATTATTGAACTACAAATAGTTCAGATTCTTTCTTTGTGAAGTGCATATTATAAATGCTAATTAGAACACAACTTTAGCTGCTTATTCCACTTGGGATATCATATAAAGATGTTCTGATCATGTCAGCCGGAGCGTCTTGTTGTCTTCAGTCTGTCAGAAGGGATCAGGGAGGAATATTTAAGAGCTTCAGAAAGCTGTCATTGCTGTAACTGCCATCGCTGTAACTCGTGAGCGGAAGTCAGCTGGAATTATCAACGCAATAAGTTTTTCCTGAAGCTGTTATTTATGGGAATACTCTGAATGGTTTGAATGTTTAATCTCTGATTGCCAATTAGCATCTCGCTAAAGGTCAGAGAGAGGGCTGGGCCACAACCATTATTTGGTCATCCAGCCAATAGAATTTGAGACTGTCTTACTCCTGAACATTCGCTCACGGGGCAGACGGATTAAACGCTGAACCGTGGCACCTGAAGTAAATTAGGTCAGTTAGCGATGGATGACAGGCAATGGCTGCATCCCAAAACTTAGGCAGCTGACTTGCTGCCTTGCTGGCATTTGAGGCAATGACTTTGCAGGCAGCGTTTTTGCACGAAGGCACCTCATGAAACTGATTTCGGACAGGCTTCTGAGGCAGCGTAACGGTTTAATGATCTACAACAAAATAGAATGAGTTTTGGTGATAAACAAACAAATATTTAATTACTATAGTACTGATTTCTCGTTAGAAATCAAAAGTGCAAAAACAATTAGTCAGAAATATACAGTGGTGTGAAAAAGTGTTGGCCCCCTATCAGTCTGGAAAGGATTATAAAGCCATTTCTAAGGCTTTGGGACTCCAGCGAACCATGGTCAGAGCCATTATCCACAAATGGAGAAAACTTGGAACAATGGTGAACCTTCCCAGGAGTTGCCGGCCAACCAAAATTACTCCAAGAGCACAACGACGACTCATCCAGGAGGTCATAAAAGAACATAGAACAACATCTAAAGAACTGCAGGCTTTACTTGCCTCAATTAAGGTCAGTGTTCTTGATTCAACAATAAGAAAGAGACTGGCATCCATGGGAGAGTTCCAAGGGAAAAGCCATTGCTGACTAAAAAGAACACAAAGGCTCGTCTCACATTTGCCAAAAATATCTTGATTATCCCCAAGACTTTTGGGCAAATATTCTGTGGACTGATGAGATAAAGTTGAACTTTTTGGAAGGTGTGTCCTGTTACATATGGCGTAAAACCAACACAGCATTTCATAAAAAGAACATCATACCAACAGTCAAACATGGTGGTGGTAGTGTGATGATCTGGGGCTGCTTGCAGCTTCAGGACCTGGACGACTTGCCATAATTGATGGAACCATGAATTCTGCTCTTTATCAGAAAATCCTGAAGGAGAATGTCAGTTTGTGTCATCAGTTTGTGACCTCAAGCTCAAGCACACTTGGGTTATGCAGCAGGACAATGATCCCAAACACACCAGCAAGTCCACCTCTGAATGGCTCAAGAAAAACAAAATTAAGGTTTTGGAGTGGCCAAATCAAAGTCCGGACTTAAATCCGATTGAGATGCTTAAACAGTCCATTCATGCTCGAATACCCTCTAATGTGGCTGAATTAAAACAATTCTGCAAAGAAGAGTGGGCCAGAGTTCCTCCACAGTGATGTGAAAGACTCATTGCCAGTTATCGCAAACACTTGATTGCAGTTGTTGCTGCAAAGGGTGGCACAATCAGTTATTAGATTTAGGGGCAATTACTTTTTCACATAGGGCCAGGCAGGTTTGGCCAGCTTTTTTTCCTTAATAAAAGAAATCATCATTTAAAAACTGCATTTTGTATTTACTTGCATTATCTTTGTGTAATATTAAAATTTGTTTGATGATCTGAATCTTTTAAGTGTGACAAATATGCAAAAAATTAAGAAATCAGGAAGGGGGCCAACACTTTTTCCCACCACTGTACATTACACACAAACTGGGCCACCAAACGCAAACTTTCGATGCATCTTTATTTTTTAGGCTGAAATTTCATACTACCAACTAAATGCATTGTGTGCTTTAAATTAATGTATTGCACTTTACTTTGACGAGCCTCTCCAGCAGCCCCCAAGCCCCGGGGCTTCAGCTGAGCAACGCAATCCAATTCCCAGTTTCTAATCTACCAATACACGGCAATTGTGTTGCAAACCACCACGCGCTGCCGCTTTCTCCATTTTGGATGAGTTTTGTACATCAGGCGGTCATGGACTCTAGTTCTAACGTTGCCATAGTATCGTAAAGCGTGACCAAAATGCTATGCACTAAAGTCACGCATCCAAACACTTTTAGTTAATCACTCTCATGTTGTTCTCGTCTCGCACGTCAAGCACGCTTTAAACGTCCGTTCGCTGTAGTGTGTGCTTATTATTATTTCCCATTTCATATTTATAGTTATTTCCGATACATTTCCAGCGTCTTGCTTTTTTAAATGCAAAAAGACATTCTCTGAATAAAATAGCCGCTTAGGACTCACGTGCATGAAGCGTCTACAGGTATTTCCCTAAACAACCATAGGTCAATTTCTGGCAACAGATGAGAGCTTATTAAATCATGAGCACGATTATTTATTTTTTGCTAATTATTATTTTATTTTATTTTTTTTCAGTTACTATGTTAGTTTGTTTAGTTTTAGTTGTTCACTTATTTAGAAATTTAAATTTTTAGTTCAGTTTACGAAAATGATTTTTGACCAATAGTTTTAGTCTTAGTTTCAGTTTTCGTTTACGAAAATAACCTTGGTTTAGACGCGCACTAGAGGCAGTTTAGCCAATCAAAACACACTGGTCTAGCTAACCAATCAGGGCCCATCGTGTATTTCTGAGGGAGGGGTTTCATAAAAGCAGGAAATGATCAGTGTGTTTAGAGGAGAAGGGACAGAGAGGTGTGGGATAAAGGTAAATTATGTGAAAAATAATGCATTTTTTTTTTTAAACGAAGCATTAACACATGTTAGACCACACCTGATAAACACAATCAAGCCTAGAAAAAAAAACAGTGAACCACCCCTTTAAAGTGTAGTTCCAACCCGATCTCATGAGATCATATGAACAATCATAAGAAAACATATGATTTTTAGAAAAAAGCATGAAGCTCCACCTATAAACCTAACTGTCAGTGGGGCGTAGGCAGATCGTACAAAAACGTATGAATGAGATCATACAAAGTCATACAAATAGTTATAAATTGCAGTGAGATTGTGTTTTGTAATTTTTTTCCTACAATCAGTCTGACACCAGCTACATACTTTACACAAGACTGTACAGGGGCAGTTGTGGCCTAATGGTTTAACGTCTGTCTTGTAACCTGAAGGTTGCGGGTTCGAGTCTCGGTACCAGCAGGAATTGTAGGTGGGGCGAGTGAATGTACAGTGTTCTCTTCCACCCTAAATACCACGACTGAGGTGAAACCCTTGAGCAAGACACTGAACCCCCAACTGCTCCCTGGGTGCCACTGCAAAAATGGCTGCCCACTGGTCCGGGTGTGTGTGTGTTCATTGCTGTGTGTGTGCACTTGGATGGGTGAAATGCAGAGCACAAATTCACGTCATGTCACAGTAGATGTAAATATGTTTACATGACATTGTAAACATTTTCATGACCACGATGTACTAAAACAGGAATTTCGTTTTTGTGTTTTTACGTTCAAGTAAAGATTCAATGTTGTTCACCTGGATCTGCGAAAACAACATATTATTCATTCCAGGCCAGTACTGTAGATGGTGAAGTCACTTTGTAAATAAACACTACATGTCTGCGCACATACATATTGCTGTATGACTGAACACTCAATATACATGTACATGACGTTACAGTTTTCACAAGTTTGCGTTTTCTTAATTTACATGGACATCTTCACACACAAAAGAACCGGAAAAAAAAAAAAAAAAAAAAAACCCTCACTAGACCGTGTGACCATATACCTCTGTAAATAAATACAGTTTAAATTCACATCTTGCATACTTGAATGCCCTTTGAATGGGACCTATACGTTCTCTTCGAACTGGAATCATAGCAGAATATCCTGTGATGTCCACTTCACAGGGCACTTACGGTCAAATAGAACAAACATCTGAAGTGATAAGAGATACATACAAAATGTGGAGAGCGGGGGGTCGTGAGGACTTGAATTGAGAACCACTGATTTAGGGTACATTTACATGACAACAATGTGTACATTGTACAAAAAACATTTGTGAAAGTTTTGCGTATAGATTACATCAATGTCAAAACGATCCCTGTTAACACAGATCTGTGAAAACGACTAAAAATGCTGTGTTAATCATGCCAGGCCAGTAGATGGCGATGTACCTTGAAAAAAAAAAAAAAAAACACTACTTGGGCCTGTACACATCTATTCCTATAGACTGAACAAATAATATTCATGTGCATAATGTGACCGTTTTCACAAATGCACTTTTTTTGTAGTTTGCAAGGAGACGGTAACAGTATCGTTTTCAAAAATTTGAATCCGGTTTTCAGTTTGTGTTTTCAGGCCCCCAAAACGCCAACGTTGTTTAAATGAACAGCCAAAACACATAAGAAGTTTTCCAATTTTAGTTGAAAACAATGTTGTGAAAACGCCCCCTTAACCAAAACTTTGAAAACATGAAGTAATTAATGTAATTCATTCTTCGTATGAATTACTGGGGCAATACCACACCCTAGTATTCAACAGGGCAGTGGATTAATGGGTTTGGGAAATTGCTTATGTAGGATATCAGACCGAATCAGACAATCTAAGATTTGGTCAAAACATAATTGAAACGAGGAGTCCAAATTCCACACAGGCCCAAGACAACAGGCAACATAAATCAGACCCTAGCCAGTCTGAAGCAAGCCTAACCAACTCTTTCACAGAACAGCTTTCAACATTAACACAAAAGGAACACACTGATCATAACAACTCAGAAAGGAGATTGTCAATTTTAGGGCAAGTAATCAAGATTAAATGGTCAAAGAGATGACCGCATGACCATCACATGATAGTAACTACAGTCACAAGCTCTTTGGAATTGACATCCCCCACCTCACGACAAAGAACAGACTTTCGGAGATTCCTTACAGACCTCTTAATCTCTGGTCTTCATACATTCACAGAATGGCACGGAAACTGCCTTTCCATGCACCTAAATGACACTAAAAGGACTTGTGAATAACTAATCATTTCTATGCATAACTCCATATCATGTATGTAACTTACATGTGACTTATCAGATCTTAATCATTTATCGTGTATGTATTTTTAATAACTATTGAATCGCTTAATGGTTCGTATTCAGGTTTGGTATGTGTGAGTTTGAGAATTCATGCTTGAAACGTTTATTCTAATCACTTCGTTGTCAAATGTATCATATTCTTGTTATAGAAATCATGTCCAAATGTATACTCTGCCAGAGCGGGAAAAACGCGGACCATGTGAATGATGAGATAACAGTTGATTTATGAATGGGGAGGAGGAATATACAAAACACCCCGAGCAAACACGACATCTAATTGGGCAAAACACCATTTTGGGTGTGTTAAACAGCCTGGTTTAAAATACTCATGACACTATCCATCTCTCTCCTGCTCTCTCTCTCTCGCGGGTCTCTTCCGTCTTGCCTTTTCGAGCCTTGTTGTTTTTCTTTTAAATCATGCTTCTTTAGTTTTGAGCGTGCTCTGGCTTACACGCCATCTCCTCCAAAACCATGAGGAGAAACGCCACCTGGTCTCGTCAAACTTTACTTCTATTTCTATTTCTTTAGTTTATTTTATTTTCCGTTGAGAGTTTTGTGTTTTGAGTTAAGTTTGCCTAACGCCGCATCCTCCGAAATAGTGCAGTCTAAATTCAACGCAGACCACAAGAGCTCCGCGTCGCCAGCCACGCCCAATTTGTTCCCCAACCCGGTGGGGGGTTTCCCAAGACTGAACTTCCAGCCAATCAACAAACTTGGGAAACCCCTTTCTGCAATGACAACAAGGGAACCCCCTAAACAAGAAAGGCAAGTACCTCCAGATCCTAGCTCAACTGGTGCATTTAATATAAATTTTAACCTAATTGAGGAACTCAATGCGAGGGTTAATTAAGTGATTGATGGTTGTTCAGATCTATGCAATTGCACATATTGCTGTAAACTTGGGATTTCACATTTTCATTCTCTTAAACTAATTATTTCCTCACTTTCTCTCTTTCTGCAACTCGTGTGAATGCGTGTGTTCATGTGTTAGATTAGTTTATATGTCTTAGATTTATCCAATAAAGCCTTATTTATATTGAAAAGAGAAGTATCTCGTGTTTTGTGCTCACAAGTTAATGTCTTAAACTGCCGATCTTGTTACTATGCTAATTAATAGTGTTTTCACTATATTTTGGATATTGATATCCATTGCAGAATTTATGTTATATGGCCCGTTCAATGAATCGCTGGCCGTCTCAGTGATCAGCCGTAAAACAGTGATTCTGTCCTAATTCCCTTACATATTATTGGTGGAGTTCCCTTTAAAATCTTAAATGATTCCCTTTGAGCTAAATTATTGACCTGTTTCCCTTACACTTACTCTCAGAGTAGGTACGACATTTGATGAACTTCAAGAAATGAAGAAAGTATATTTTGTAAGGTATGCATATTGGCAAATTTGGCATATTTAAACTTTCAAGTAGTCCTGCGGCAGCAGAGCAACTGCCATTGAGATGAACGGGAATGCAACATGAATGCTACATGGAATTGTAATTGTCTTCATGAGACTAAACATCTGGGATGTCATGGCTGAAGTTTGGCTATTTGTACAGAGCTTGTTAGAGGAATTTCCAGCTGTTTTACACAGGATATTTGAAATGTTATCATCTTGTGTATCACCCATGGGTGAAGTCCGCTGGAGTGATTAATAATGTAATGAAATAATGTAAGCTTCCAGCGTGAGCCACAAAATGAGCTGTGAGGCCAGCAGCACATGGTCTTACATTTATATTCATGAGTTCACTGAGTAAAATGATTATTATATATTAACAGCAGCTGGTTTGCCATATGCGGATCTGCCCAGGTTTGATATCCAAGGGTCCATGAGAGGAATTTAAAAAAGATATCTACTTTTTTCTGCTTTAACTTTAGGATCTTTCGCACTTAAATGGAAAGGGAGGCTGTGTTCCCACCCTAGTGTTTATTTTCCTGGAGTAAGCATGTGTTTGCTGAATTTTGCTGTTTTTGGATCTGGTTTTGGAACAGTCCAAGCAGGTCTACTATAACATGAAATCAACATTTATTAATGTGTTAGTGTCAAGTTTTTAGGAGTTTTGACATATTTGAAAATAGTGGTGTGGGAGCTGGGACGTTGTTGAGTATTGCTCTAATTAGTGCCAAAAACGTGATTTGAACAAACTGTCGCACTGAAGTTCGGTCCTCGTTTGAAACGTGTTTGTAAGGCAGTTGGGGAGCCCGTGTTAAAAAATGTTGTTGTCGGCCTGTCCTGTGGGTTGGTGGTCATACTTGTGTTGGGGTGTGATTTGTTCAGGATTCCTAAGAGCTGGCAAGTTTAAAAAAATCTGAGGCCAAAGGAACTTCTCTGTGCTAGATTTAAAACATATTTTCTGTGAGAAATCATTCCAGAGAGACTATTCCGTCTTTACAGACTTTTCACTGTTGGTGAAAGGTTTTCATGATCTATCATCAAAATAGGTGTTGATTACAGGCATCATTGTGATGGTGGTATTTCCAAAAAAAAAAAAAAAGGTACTCCCGTTTTGGAAACTAAATCAAATTTAATGTAAATTAAAATTTTAATGAAATGCTAACACAAGAGATTGGTTTTCTTATCATCGTAATATTTAAACATTAACAGTTCTGTTTATTTTCCTGCTCAATGAAGTCAGTCCTGCTCTACAACTAGAGAATGGTGTGTGCTCAGCCAGCCTGCTTACATAAATACCACCGTTTGCTTAGGTTGAATTAAATTATTTATAATACAAATTTGAGTGTTTGAATTTTAATGAATTTTCTACTGAATTTTCTACTGAAAAGACTTTTCATTGATCTTTTGAAATGAAAGACCTTGATGTAACTGTGTAAGATCAAAGCTTCCTCCAGTCCAGACTATAATAATATATATATATATACAACTTCAAAAACTGGTGGAGTGCTAAAGTTACAAGTAAATTTAAATTATTCACTTATCAAATACAAACGCTAGAAAATTATGAACACATTGAAACTGTTTTAAGTGCAAAAAGGTATAACATTATAAGTAGACCGAAAATAAAAATGTTACTCCATGACCTTTACACCTATTACTAAGAGAGAAACTCTGCATAAATTGTCAAATTCATTATTCAGCTAATTACAAACACACTGTACAAAATATCTCTTGGGCCTACCAAAATCTGACCTTGGTTTCTTTCTATAAAACAACACAAAAACTGCAGTCATTTTCTCTCTTCAGAATTTTTTTTTTACCAGATTAGTGTTCTTAGGCTTGTAACAATAGCTGAACTCTTTTAGTTTCATACAATGCAGGAGAAAAGAAGCTTAAACTCCAACACAAAGATCCATCACAGGAAAAAGGGCTCCTAAGAAAAATTTAAATTAAACTATTGATCTTGATTGCTGTTTTGACATGGTGTCTGGATGCATGTTTTAGGCGTATTTGGTAATTCACTTTAATGTATTGCTATTGGCCCTGATCTGGGTTTTCCGTTTTTCCGCTTGTGTTGTGAAATGCTGGCTTCGTCTATTTTTATATGATTTGTGTCATCTAGTTTTTGTGGTGATTGTTTTAAGGCGATTAAAAAGGTATGTTCTTGTAACTCTTTCAAGCTTTGTTGGGGAGTTGGGCAGTTTTTTGGTGGGAGCTTTTGGGCTGGAAATCGTCCATCCATCGTGCAACCTAGTCTTTTGGCCCTGGTAAAGTCAGTAGGGGGGGGAAAGTGAGCACAGTTGAAGGGGACCTATTTCGTTCTGGCTTAAGGCTAAAGTCCGTGGAACCACAGAATGACTTTGAAATTGCGTAGTTTTTCAGGTAAAACAAAATTAAAATGAAAGGGGGAGCTGGACTTGTCTGGGGTGTAAGGTGTTACTGGGGCGCTCAGAGGACGGCTTAAGGGGGCGGGTTGGTAGTTGAACTGGGTTTAAGGCTTGATTGTGGTGCACAAAGGAGAGCGCTAAGATTGGTGACTCGCGAAGCTATTCAGTGCGTGCGTCGGAGACAGGACAGGGGACGGGGATGCGTTGGTATTGAGCGGTGTCGGTAGATGAGGGTTTCCCCATGTGACCACGAATGAACGCCGGGGACCCTGCGTTGACCCGCCGAGGGCACACACACAGCATGTGAAACACACACCCACCGGAACGCTCGGGGGGATTTGTTGGATCCGCTGGTAGTCGGGGCACTGCCGGGGAGCGTTGTTTCGGTGTTGTGCGTCTCCGTGAGCAGTGGTTGGGGTGGTGCGGTGCGGGCTCCGGGCACCGCTACGCGTTGTGGGACTTTTTGGACGGTTTGGGAGAGAGCGCGTGGCGGGTTGACCATTCCTCGTCTTGGGGGCCATTCGTTTCCACCTTATGCAGTCCGCCTGGGGTGTTGACGTGTAGAGACGCGTCGAACCGTAAACCCGCGTGCTGACGTGCTTGGCCCCACGGGGGCTTAGTACACACGGTCAGAAGACAGACCAGACTTATGCTGCCTTCCGCAGCGCCGGGGGTATGTTATTCGTTTAAGGTTGTGCTTGGGGTTAAGGGAGGTCGTCCCTATGTGGTAAGGCCGGTGACCTTGAGGGTGTGGAAGCTCTAGGTGGGGTGGGAGAACTTTTGTTGAGCGGTTATTGGTACACAGCCCGAGGTGTAGTGGGTGTGTGTTGAGTGGGGCCGGTTTCGTGGTGGTGGGGGGGGGTTCACTATGGGGGGTTAATGTGATTTGTCTCATCTCTGGTGGGAAAGCGTTGGCCGGGCGGGTCTCGGGAGCGGGCGGGGTAGCAATGGCGTGCCGCATCAGCTTCATGCGATCCGTATTGGTTAAATCTACGTGAAACAAATGGTTGGAGGGAGGGATGCTAGGCACCGGGGAAGGAGCGGGGGGCGGACCGAGACAGGAAAACGCTCAATGGATCCAAGCAAGAAAAAAAATAAAGATCTCTCACTTCAATAAAAAGCAAAGCCAAGATAAAGAATAGATGAAAAAACAAAAAAGAAAGAAGGAACAAAAAAAAAAAAACCAAAAAAAAAAAAACAAAAAACAAACAAAAAAAAAAAAAGAGAGAAAGAAAGAGAAAGAAAGAAAAGGTGGAAAGGAGAAATTCAGGTGCAAAATTACCAATATCAAAGTCCATAAAAACCGCCCTGCACTTGCAAAAAATGCAGTCAGACTGGACATTACTACAAAAAGGCAATAGTATTATATTTTGACAGTCTGCATACTGTCAATACTACTCACAGAACCTCACAGCCAAATTGCATTTTTAATAAATATTATTTGAATAAAAAATACAATTTAAATAAATTCATTTGGCATTTTTCTCAAATGTAATCAAGATGTTTAATTGTGCAATGAAAACACAAATGTTGTTGCTAGTGCAATACTCTACAAGTCAAGCTACAGAAACTTATTTACAAAAGTAACATTTTATATGTTTGCACTAATAAAGTACATCTTTGAGTGTAACAAAACAAGCCAATGGACATTGGCGTGTGAGATTTGCATCACGCTCCCCGCCCCACAAAGATGATATTCAAGGAAGAGCGAGTGCAATCACACATTCAGCTTTTCGCTTTGGAGCAGAGCATTTGTGCTCTAAAGCAATCATCTTGAGAGTATGAAGTACGAGTGTCTGGAAGCTCTGTAAATGGTGTTGGTGTGACAGCGCGTCAGTGGTGGTCGTGATCGTTGGTGCATTTCCTGCTGCCGCTGCAGCTTTCTAAAAGAGCCTTCTGCACGCTGCAGATTAGTGATGATCTGTCACTTGTGCTGCGACCTCCCCTTGGGTGATTCAGCACCTGAAAAGAGCCATTTCCCGAAAATAGTGGCATGGGTGTGACATTGTGACGTCTTTTTAAAGATGTCATTCCACCCGTGTGTTTCTGGATGAGGTCATTTCATGGTTCCGTCTCACAGTCACGATCGCTGTCTCACATGCCTGGGCATAAAGCACGCTGAGCTGGATGAGTCATGTTCTCATTGTGGGAAGATGACCATCGCAATGCTGTGGTCAAGACTCAAGTACCTCACCTCAAAAAAGGTGGAGTCCCCTCTGCTATATCCCGATCTAGTTCTTCCTCATGGGGGAGGACTACTTCGGCAAATAGTCAGGGTGGCCTTAGGATAACAGTGAAGGTTTCCCCACCGAGTACGTCTCCATGGCCCCCTCACTCCTCTAGCACATCGCAAGCTGTATAGCTTCCGGATGACAGTGCTGATCCTTCTCATGGGGGGCCTAGTGTCTCATTTGGGGCTCTGGCGGAGGACCGGATGTCAATTGCTGCATCAGAGGGTGAGTTAGAAACCTCCGGGAATGAAGACTCGGCTGCGTTGCCCTTTTCAGGGAGAGTAGCATTGACCGAGTTAGACCCAGAGCTGACAGTTATGCTTTCCCGGGCCACAGAGAGTGTCTGGGCTCATGTGGAAGCCTCCACCTTGGTCCCGGACGTTCAAGGCTGGATGACTGGTACCTGGGGTTGCTACACACTGACCATTCTACGTCCATCCCCGGTACCTTTCTTTCCAGAGGCACATTAAGAGTTCACTAGGTCATGGAGAGCACCATACTCTGCCCGAAACGAGACTTCCACCCTCACTACTAAATTTCTCGACTCCCTGATCTCCCAGGATGGCCTCTTTGGCAATGCGGTGGAGAACTTTGCCCAACAGTTCTCGGCCGCACAAAAACAGATGCAGGCGCCACCACCCGAGATACGACCCCTCCCCCCCCCCCTCGCCCCTTGCAGCACACTGCGTCTCCACCACCGGATGCGCGCACAGACCATCTGCTCGTCGCTGAGGGTGCCCTCCTGCGGGTCTCACTGCCGCTATCACACGGCCACAGCAGCACCCTCCACCCAAGCCACAGCGTGGAGCCGGCCACAGGAAAGTGGCACAGCCTGTCTCTGCCGCTGCCAGACCTGTAAAGCATCAGAGCAAGTGGCGTTCCTGAGACGGGCAACCTAGGAATACAGGATCCTGAAAGAGGCACTCGCATTCTCAACTACCTCAATGACTGGCTCATACTGACCCAGTCCGTGAGCACAATTGTGTAAACACAGGGACCTGGTGCTCTAACACCTCAGCCATCAAACATTTTAAATTAGCACCAAACTACTGACGGCACCTTTTTTTCATAAATGATAGATTTTCTAAAATGGTGTCAATAATCTCACAAAACATACAATAAGTCTGTTAAAAATTGTGCATGTACTAATGTACTAACATTAAACCATGTCATATCAATTATACATGTAAATAAATCGAGTGAGTGTTGTTACTTTAGTTGCTGCCCAACACTGCTGGTGTCTCTTGTTTGTGTCATGAAAAAACTGTCCTTGTTCAATGTCAGTTACTCCTCACTGAGAGAGCCTGCAGCAGTAACGTAGGCAGAAGGCACATGAGGAGACATTATACTGTCTGATGGCAACCGACAGCACTGTGCAGGAATAAACCAGTGCCTGGAGGTGCTAAATACTGTCTTACAAAGGCATTTTCAGCTTTAATTTAATAAAGCTTCAGAAATCAAGGAACAATACTGTATTCCTGTTCCAAAATGTAGTGAACTGTCTACCTAGACAGTATTTTTAGGTACACTCTTGATATAAACATGTTGGGTATAGCACAGTTTTGCTGCCTTATAAAATACAAAGTTGCCTAATGAGGTGGCTGCTTATGTAGACATTAGAAAGCTCACTAGGTTTTGCAATAGAGCTCGACTACACTAACCTGAGTATGAAGAATATAGATTCCCAATTCTGTTACTGAACCTCACCTGTGTTTGACTCGCACTGAACTCTGGAATCTGTTCAGTTTGACTGGAATGATGAAGATGAGCAGAAATGCTCTCTCACTTCCTGCAGTCTGAGCCCTTGAGGCACTTCGCTCCATATTGAAGCTCGCATCTACAATATCATTCAAGCGCTGCTGTTTATACAGTCTTTGTTTCTTTCTTTCTCTGAATTTCTTGCACTTTAACCCTGTCAGGCACAGAATTACTTTGCCATTACAAACATGCAGTTTTTTGTGCATAAATAGTAATACACAAACAAATATGAACCTAAAATCCATGTATGTTTTGATTATGCAGGCTAGTGGTCAAGGGCCATTTTTGAAGTGGTTTCTTGGTTGGTGTATTCATGTTTTGTGCATTGATTAGCATAAAACTTCAATATGAAGTAGGAAACTGATACATCTTTCAGATATGTGTGGTAGACAGATATAGAATAGTTTGTCATGAGCTCACTGTAAAAAGTGGTACCCTGCAATATGTAAATCCTTGCATTTGAATTGGTGTTTCCTTTATATGCACAGTATTACTGTGCAAAACCACAATTTTCTCTTGTAAAATTGCAATACTTTAGAATTGTGTAATCAGTATGTTACATTCTCAGTATGTAACTTTCTACATTCAATAAAACTTGAAGGATTTTGTTCAAAAATCAGACGTATCTGTCTTTCTTTGTTTTTTTCTCCACATTTTTTGATCGTTTGGAGAAAAAAATTTGTATCTGAATTCAGAGGAATGGATTTAAACATAGTAAAATGTGTTACATTTTTATATGAATATGAAAGTATTTCTGTGGAGATCTGCAGGTGTGGTCTGGCCATTTATTAGATGTCAAGTGTTTTCATTACATTTGATAACTTCAAATGCTTGAAATGTGAGGAGGCATTTTTGCTTATGCAATGCACTTAGGCAGTCTGAATGTTGAATGCAAAAGTCTTTTGTATTGATGCTACTAGCTGATGTTTAAACTCTTTAAATGTGACTTTTGTGTCACGTAAAGATGTTTTGGTTCATGTTTTAGTTCCAGACGTTGTAATGAGGAGTGCTAGCTTTGCACCTGCAAACTCCAGTACTGTAAGATTCAAAGTGCGTATCTCAAAGGCAGAAATATAAGAACAGACATATGAATATCATCATTCATCTAACATTTAATTTCAGAACTTTTAACAGTAGCACAACGCTAATTATCTGATACTGCATAATTGCACTACATATCTTTTCTGAAGCATTATGAGCCTTAAGCTTTACCCTTTAACCTTTGGTTTTATCTGTGGTGTCTGTTAATGCAAGCATGACTGTTACAATTGTTGATACTTGGGACTCTCTAAAGATTAAACTTATTAAACTCATCAAGCACCATTTGTGCTATGAACATGAATGTTAAATGCAATGATCCAGATAGTTGAGTACAACTGGTCTATTAATTTTTGAGTGATACCATATAAATTATTAATTGACTTTGATATCTAGTATATTGCTGTTGTCAATGCTTTATAAAAGCAAAAAAAAAAAAAAAAAACACTCCAAGTTTTGTTGCACTATCTCCTAACTCAACATGATATTATAAGATTCCAGTGACAAGCAATTTGTCTGTTCACAATAGACACAGGTACAAAACACGACAAAATCAATCACACATTGCCAATCAGAAGCGCCGTGGGGGAGCCTCCTTTGCAAGCAACACAGCGAAATTGATAATAAATTAATCAAACTAGTAAAAATTCAACCATTTTAACTATTAAAACTACGGCTGTCAAGTGAAAAATTTAAAAAAAAAAATCTAATTAATTACACAATGTAGTGATTCATTCATCACCTAATTAATGCCCCACCATCCCACATTTAAAACCGATTGTGTACACACAGACAAGAAAGCTATTACAAACTGAAAGAAAGAACCTACTTCGTAATTCAAACAGAATTATGACCATAAATTTAGGTACAATGGCCTAACATAAACTGTGTAACATAAAAACTATTTTTTTTTCATACAGTGTAAACCAAAACAGTTTGGTTACCAGCATTCTTCAAAATCTACACGTTTTCATAACTACAGAGTTCACAATTTAAATGTTCTTGTTTGCTTTAATTTATTTTCAAAATCTGAGGTATTATGGCTGTTAAAGTCACGCACAATGATATGTGAACTAAAATTAAAGGTAACACTTTAGTTTAGGGACCAATTCTCACTATTAACTTGTTGCTTATTTGCATGCATATTACTAGCAAATGGCTGTTTATTAGTACTTATAAAGCACATATGAATGCCTTATTCTGCATGACCATATTTTAGATCCCTTAATCAACCCCAATACTAAACTTAACAGCTACCTTACTAACTATTAATAAGCAGCAAATTAGGAGTTTATTGAAGTAAAAGCCATAGTTAAAAGTGAGAATTGGTCCCCGAACTAAAGTGTAACCAATGCATATAATCAGAACCTAAGCTTTTCATTGTCACTGGAAACACAGTTTGTATGTTGTTGTTCCCAGAAATAGAAACCATCCCCAAAATAGAATTCACTGCTGCATGTCTCAGTCACAGCTGATTAGGCCAAAAACTCTGATTAACATGCAAAAGATTACATGTATCGCATGTCGCATTATTTTCCATCATGTTCAAAATGTAGGGTCTTGAGTGGCTTATTCCTTTATCATAATGTTTTTATAACAATGTAATCGAGCTGTAACGGACATCCAGCATTGCTGAAGGACACACAGGCATTCAGGAGTCATTCACACGATGTTGTGTGTGCGTGTGGTCTGGTTAAGGTTATGCAGTAGTGAGCAAGTGAGTGTCATTACTCAATAGATTCAGTGAGTCTTGATCTGCTTCAGTGCCTCTCTGCCTTTAAGGTGACCTCTCCTAAAGCAACACTGACTCCTGGCACATAAAGATGACGCCATAGACCTCGTCGCTTCAATCCCATGTGTGTCATTAACCTCTCTCCAGACATGCGTCTTCTAATATACTGTATTTTTCTAGAAACACAAATGTTATTACAAGAGCGGAGGTGCAACTGTGGCCTGTGGGTAGAAGTGCGCTGAGGCTGCCAGCATTGTTTCCAGGTTTGATAGATCACCACCATTAACAGTGGTGTAACTCTGCACTGTGACATTGCAAAGTCATGATTACAGTTGAGTGTAGTCAGTTACTGGATTCAGCTGCACGTGAACACTCTTAAAAATAAAGGCTTTTAATTGGCTCGATGGTTCCATAAAGAACCTTTAACACCCCCATGAAAACTTTCAATTGCACTAAAGGTTCTTTATAGCAGAAAACATTCTTCAGATTATTAAAATAATCTTTTTTATCTAAGAAGAAAAAAATGGTTCACTTAAAGGTTCTTTGTGGAGCCAAAAATGGTTCTTCTATAGCATCACTGCAAAAAAAAAAAATTGCAGTCTGTAATTTGTTGCACTGCATTAACTCTTTCCCCGCCATTGACGGAATTATCCAGCTTTTCCGTTTCACTGTTATACATTAGGAGGCGCTATTACACATCTTCTGAACGAGTACTGAACGTCTGGATAAAACACGGCGAAGAAGCAGAAACAAGCTATTGCATATGTAAGCAGATGCATATGTAAAATAATGCGATCATCAAACATTTAACAGCATAAAAATCAAAAAGGGCCTACGTTCGGCATGAAATGTCGACCCCCCCCCCCCCCCCCCCACCCCCCCCCCCCCCCCCCGGGAAGTGGTTTAGGACTGTGAAGCTTTAGAGGTGTTGACGTAAGTGATCTACTCCATCTATGTTTTGATCATCAATCTGATCCTGATCCAGACGTAGTCTTTGACAAAAATGCCATTTTAGTTTTCCATAGTGTTGCTTTTTTATGAAACTTAAAAATGTTGATAAAAATGAATGCATGAAGCTAAAATAAAATCTATCTATCTATCTATCTATCTATCTATCTATCTATCTATCTATCTATCTATCTATCTATCTATCTATCTATCATCCATCCATCCATCCATCCATCTAAACAAAGGCTCTGTTCTTTCTTTTGACACATTGCATGTCCAAATATTCCTACAATACAATATTCTGGGGGCCATGAAAGTTGGGCAAACAAACAAAAAACAACAACGGCAAAAAAAACCTCATAATTGTATTAGATTAATTAGTAGCACTGTTCGATTTAACAATGAACAACATTCTTTACAACACTTATTAATCTAGGTGTGTAGTAAAAAGTAAGAACTGATCGCTTTTTTGTGGTGTATTCAAGACCTCAAATGCTTCTGGTTTTGGCATCCAGATGTTCACCAACACACGCTGAAAGATTTAAAAGATTACTCTTGGTGACGGTTCCCATGAAGCACCACTCTGCTAGTTTGTATTCACAGCAACACAAGTTCTCTGCCAGTCACACACTGTCCTGTGTGTACATGTGGGTGTGTTTGTGTGACGTCTGTGACCCAGTTGCTCCCTAAACCGTTCTGTCGCATCTGTTGCTAAAGACATCCAGATATGTGCTCTCACCATGCTCAATACCCAGAAAGCTGTGCAGGAAAACCAGCCAAGCCCAGAAAGTCTGTGAAGCCTCATGTTTCAGACTCTATTTTCGGAGTGTGTTTATGGAATTATGACTGTGTGTTGAGTTTTGTTTATGAGTATTTGTTTGGGTTTCGTCTGATTTTTCTTAGGTCTTTCTCTAGATGTTGGAGCATTCATATGCGTATATGTATGTATGTGCGTATGCATCTCACCCCCTCCCGGCGCAGTTCAGCTGTGTTTCCTGTACACATTGGCAGTGTTCTGCAGCAGATTGTTAGTATTATCATCCACGCAGACCTTCGCCAACAGTAGTGGCATTTATTTTTATCTCAGCTCTCTCTCCTTCATCTCATTCCAGTACATTTTTCTGCTTTGTATGCTATTCCGTTTCTTACTAATTGTATCATGTGGCTACAACTTACAGAGTAGTGGGTGAACAGTTGAACGGTTTCCTGAACAGTTGCGCCAATTTTCTGCATGGTTTTCAGTGCAAAGACTGGCATCTCATTCACTAACCGCTAGCAATTCAATGCTGGAATAGGGCTGGGCCATGAGTATTGAAATAACATCATTGTTATTTTTTTCAAAACATACACTAATTTCTATGTAAAATAGGCATTATAGACAGCATTTTTATTATTATTATTTTATTTAAATGTTTCTGTAGATGTGTCTGTAAATTTTGGCAGCAGTAATTCCTCAAATGATAATCAGCTGAGAAAATCATTACAAACAGGCATATATCCAGATCAAGTGGCAACCTCTCTCTCGTGAAGCCAACACGGAAGTGACTTAAACTGGATTCATTCGCAGCGAGGGTGGCTGCAAAAGGGAGTCCAATCCCACGCACGCGCTCCCCATGTTAAAATGCCCAACTTTACAGCAGAAAAAAAAGTGTTTACAGCCTGGTTCAAAAAATGATTTAGGTCTATATAGCTAATTTTGCCCTTCATGACAACTGTGAGGGGGGTGAATGTTTTTATAAGTCATCCGTTTAAATTATATTAAGCCTTAAAGTTCTGCATAATTAAGGGCGTGGCTACTTGAGTGACAGGTGGATTGCCGCTGCTGACACTGCCGTCGAGCTACGTGGGCGTGGTTTCAGCAACCAGCTCCCGCCTTTTTGCCCATTTTCGATTATCCAGGAGTGACGCGCTGCCAAGATGGACTGTACTGTCCTTTGAGCAGGGCACCAGGGCAACTGTTTCCTCGCCTACTTTGAGCTTCAAAAACGCTCTTCAAAAAACCTACGGGTGACGTCACAGACACTACATCCATGTTTTTATACAGTCTATGATCCAGATGCGCTCTGCGGTCAAGTGCATTTTCAAATTTTAATGTCAATTAGGGTGTCTACTGTAGATTGCGGTGGTGGAACAAATATTCCCAGTTAAGTATGCCCAAAATGAGTGTAGTCATTAATACGGAAAATCTGGTTCTAGCACATGTACATTTTGCATACACAAGCATAGACACAGAAACATATATTATTAACGCATTAACAGCAAACATAAGTATTTTGCATACAGTACACTCAGAAAAAAAAGGTACAAAAGTTGTCACTGAGGGGGTACCTTTTCAAAAGTTACTAATATGTACACTTTAGGTAATAATATGTACTTTTAAGGGCCAATATGGACTCTTTAGTTACAAAGGTGTGTCTTTTGAAAGGGTTTTTTTGTAATCAGTCCAATGGATGGGCGAGACGTCACGGGCGGGGTGACGTAGCGACCAGGAAGCATAAAAGCATGTGAGGTGAAACCGGCCTCAGCTTCTAGGAGTGAAGCCAGCGCTGGCAGGGATGCCGGAAGTATGGACCTGAGAGGCAGCGTCTCATTCCCTTAGGGGAACCATGGTTACATACGTAACCCAGAGACATTCCCCTTCAGGAACTCAAGCTGCGTCAAAAACGCTATGGGAACGAGAATGCCCACGCCACCAGACTTGCAAATCCCTGCTTAGTGTGAAGGAGCACAACTAAGGCGAGAGAAAAGGGAGCCAGGAATGGCTAAAATAGGCGGGGGCCACATGAAGGCCAACTTCTGGAGGAGTGAGCCTTAACCCACGAAGGAGAGGGGAGATCAGAGGGCTCAAGGCTATGGAATAGCATCCTGATCCAATACTTAGCATAAGCTTCTCCTGGCCGGAAGCCTCAGCCTCAGCGCACCACGGAGGAAACGTGTAAGAAGAGGGGTTCTTTCCACTGAATGGCCACCGAGAAGTGGCGTTCGGTTGAGAGACCAGAATCTATGAGTTGTGCCTCCTCAGAGGCCAAACCCACAGCATCCACAGCTCCGGGCGGGGGTGCGCCCTCCACCTGTGAGAGAAGATCTCTCCAGAGGGGAATCTCCCATGGAGCGCCGTCGAGGAGAGGAATCAGATCCGAGAACCGTACTCGACTCGGCCAGAATGGGGCTACTGGCAGTCAACTGACCTCATTCCAGCGCACTCTTACAGTGGGCTGGATGAGTCAGAGAGAGAAACCAGAGGGGACCGTGCGATATCGTCTGAGTCGCAAAACAAGTCCACCTGAGCCTGGCCAAAAATTCTCTATATCTGCTTCACCACCTCGGGTTGAAGCATCCATTCCCCGGGCCTCGGACCCTGCCTTGACAGGATGTCTGCCCCACATATATAAAAGACCACTGCTGTGTTGTCGGTACGCACCAACACATAGCGATCTCTTAGGCCTGGGACGAAGTGTTTCAAAGCTAGAAACACGGCCAGCATCCTCAGTCAAGAACTGCTTGACAGTGAGTGACCGGCCTTCTCTCACCCTCGCGACGTGGATCGACTCAATCCGAGCAGGAGACATACATGCCTACATCATGGTCAAATCCCACACCACAGCCAGATAAGTGGTTCTCTGTACTGGAGAAAGCACATTTTACTTGGCGTTAAGTCTAAACCCCAGCTCTTACAAGTGAGCGAGAATGACATCTCGATGCCGAACCGCCATCTGCTCTGATTGAGCTAATATCAACCAATCATCGATGTGGTTGAGTCGTGAAAGTGTGGGGTGAGAGTGCCAGGCCAAAGGAAGAACTCGGTGTTGGTAAGCTTTTGCCCCCAAAAGCAAACCTCAGGAACTTCCTGTGATGAGGAAGGATGGAGACATGTGCATCTTTTAGATCGATCGTGCTAAACCAGTCGTCTGACTTGATCTGAGACACGATTCGAGACTGAACTCTGGTGTAATCAGAGCGGCTAGCTTGGTGCCCTGAAGCGGCGAACCGGCAGGGGGCTGCTGTACTAGCTGCTCTAGAGACCTCTGTGGAGCCTCTTAGCACCGCTACGTTTCTGGGCGGTAACTGAGAGAAGCGCTCGCTGGAGACCGCTGTGCCCTGGAACACCGGCAGGGTTGGCAGACTGATCTCCTGAGGAGAGATGGCACCGTGTGATGCGGTGTGCACCACTCTTCCCCAGAGGGGCCTGCCCTCCGAGGTCCTGAGCCATAGCATCAGGACCCTCATAGTTGAAGTCTTCTCTAAAAATGACGGTCATCAGACCCGTGTCATCTGCTAGGAAGTCTCGACTGATAGAACCAGAGCCTGCTCAGGGCAGGACCCAATGAGACATTCTTGGCAGGGGCTCCCACACCGCCAGATGACATACTAAGGGAACCAGTCTCCTGAAGCGGAGAACCGGCAGGGGAAGCAGGGACTAGCTGCGCTAGGAACTCTGATCGCGAGCATTTAGCCACCGCTACGTTTCCAGGCGGTAACTGAGAAAAGCGCTCGCCGGAGACTGCTGCGCCGGGTTGGCAGACCAATCTCCTGAGGGCACTGAGTAGAGACAGGCACCATGTAATGCGGTGTACACCGTGTAATGAGGTGTACACTGCTCTTCCCCAGAGGGAGCTGGCCATCAGAAGTCCTATAAGCCTTAGGCATCAGGATGTTTTAGACGGAGACTATCCAGTGAGAATGACAGTCCGCAGAACCACCTTCCGCTAGAAGCCTTCGGCCTGGGAGCGCCACACTGACTCTAGACTCTGCGGAGTACGAGAAGTGACGCCCCCCAGAATGAGGAGCTGGAACGCGGTAGGTTGGGACTGCTCCCGCCCAGCAACCCCTGCTGACCGCCTCAACCTCCTCAGAGGAAGAGAGGTAAACACGTGCTCTTACTCGAGAAATTTTTATCCCAAGAGCCCCTGTATATCTAACTTCTCATAGTCAGATAAATACTTAATTTTATTCCTCAGAATTAAATGCAGTCAAACAACCAGACGAGTAAACACGGTCTGGTGTGATAAGCTTCATATCAAAATCGAAAATGATATATCTAACTTCTTATAGTCAGATAAATACTTAATTTAATTCCTCAGAATTAAATGCAGCCAAACAACCAGATGAGTAAACACGGTCTGGTGTGATAGATTCATTTCAAAAATCGAAAATGATATATCTAACTTCTCACAGTCAGATAAATACTTAATTTAATTCCTCAGAATTAAATGCAGCCAAACAACCAAACGAGTAAACACAGTCTGGTGTAATAAGATTCATATCAAAAATCTAAATGATGTAATACACGCGTTGCCTCGGCAGCGCGCAAGCCACATGGTCACACAAACAATATCAATCTCCTCTGAGAAAAATAGCTGCAGCAGCGAGCTCTCGCTCAGAGGGGGAAGAAACCGCAGCGCAGGCTTCCGAGCCTCGAGAGAGAGCGCTGGATCTAGGGATTGCAGGCGGAGAAAGGGGCGAGCTGCCTCCAACCTATCTGCTAGATCCACGTGCGATCCCTGCGATCTGAATCGGCGCCGTGCCTCAGCAATAATGGGACCGAACCGCGAGCTCGCAAGCACGGACACACTCCTGCCTGGCAGGAGCAGAGCGTTCAGAGGGGAGAAGCACAATCAGCCCCTTATTCCCGAGAGCTGACTGCGCGAGTCTTTTTCTTTTTTTAATAGTATTGACATAATGCTTGTGCGACTGTAAAACAGCTCCGCTCCACAGTAAAGCTGCTCATTATAATATTAGGCATAATATGCTTGTGTAACTGATGCTTGTGCAACTGGCGAGCTCATGGATGACCTCATCAACCTCCTCGGAGGAAGACAGGCGGAGCGTCGACCCCTCTCACCGGGGGGAAAGAACCGCAGCGCGGGCTTCCGAACCCCGAGAGCGGGCGCTGGATCTGGTGGTTAAGGAAGAAGATAGGGACTCACCCGTCTACACTCCCTCCACCGGATCCATATGCGAAACCCACGAGCACACCCTCGGCGAAAGCGGGGCCGGCACCTCGAGGAACGCTAGTGAAGGCTCCCTCCTCAAAGAGAGCCCTCGGAGAGCAAGCATACGCAGTGACAAACGCTCGCAATGCAGACAGTCAGCTGACTCTGCATGTTTTGCTCCCAAGCAGAAAACACACAAACTGTGTGTGTATCCCCACCCGAAATGTAGCACGGGCAGGGAAGAACACACAGCCTGAGATGCTGCCGGCTCTCGCCGTATGTTTGTCTACAATCGTATTGGTAAAATAAAGAGTGATAATGGACAGACAACACCAAATAAGACTGACACACACAGAGCGCATGCTGAATGACAGAAAGCTGACGCCTTTAAGCTTCCTGGTCACTACATCTCCCCGCCCGTGATGTCTCGCCCATCCATTGGACTGATTACACATGTGATTCAGAGCGTGGTCACGCTGGAGGCGTTCCCGTAGCGTTCGATGCAGCTCGAGTTCCTGAAGGGGAACTCCAGATAACTGTAGTCTCCTGCTGCTACCAAATCCACTGACAAGTATTAGCCATTTGTGATAATGCATATAAAACTTTTTTTTTGGCACTCAAAGAACAGTTCAAACTCTTTTTCTCTCTAAAACCCTTGCTCAGCTTTGCTCATATTTTTGGCAAAGACATAATCTATCGGCTCTCCTGAGATTTAAAGTGAAGCTAATACGGATTTGCAAAGTGACTCATACATTTGTGCAGGACTGCAAGCTTGCTTAATATCACCTGAACTGAAACATATGGTTTATGAATAACATATATTGTTCATTAACCTAAACAAGTTAAACATTAGTTTATTCACCATTTAACAGCTGTTGTTCCATTATGCAGGCATTCACACTTGCAATCCATAGAAATCTGATTTGTGTTCTGAATCAGCAGTATTGTATGTTCACTAGAAGACAGTGCTCTGCTGTTTCCTGACTCACAGGAAATCTCTAGTGGGCTGAAAATTACAGCATGCCACATTCCTTTCATTAGCAGTAGCTGCAGGTTAAGCAGAGCCAACTGAGACTTAACCAGATAGCAGATTTAGCTTTTCTCTTGCTGCTCAATTTGCCATACAGCTTAGGCCTTCAAAAAGTCTTCAAACAATATTAAAATGGTCTGGCGGTTGACACACTTGCTTTAGACACAGTGATGTGCTCTTCTACAAAAGAGAGCTGTATGAATGTAAAAGAGTGATGCTGCTATGAAATAGGATCTGGTGAGGCCTAGTGGTTAAAGCTGGAAGGATGGTGTTCGATCCCTTTAGGAATCCATAAACCATTTCCATTTTGCCCTTGAGCAAGGCATTTAATTTCAGGTTGATCCAGATGGATTGTCTCCGTAAACAGGTCATGATGATGATCCATGGTGACATTGCATAAAAGTCATGCAATCAAATTTGACCAGACCTGGTTGTGGGTTATAAATACAGGTTAAATGGCGTGTCACTGATGTGTTTTGATTTACTAACAAGTAATCACATTTGGCACATGTGTTCATCACTGAGTTTTATGGTGTGAGTTCATTAGAGATTATACGGAATGAGAATTCCATAAAGTGCATCGACCAGTCGGTAGAACTGATGGGACGATACAGCCAAAGGATAATGATGATAATCCTTTCAAGACACACTCATTAGTATTTCAATCTATCCGCCAGAACAACAATCATATCTGATAATCTGGGCAGGAAATCATTTCAAGGGAATCCATTAGCTTGTCCAGTGGGACCATTGGGTTTGTCAAGTACCATGTAACCATCTTATTGAGGACTTTTTGTATCAAAATATGGAATTTTACAGCCACTGGCAAATTACAAGGGCGTGCATGTACAGTACATGGGTAATATATCCCAATATGAGGGTAATGGGACACTCCAGGAGCTTGCTTTAAAAATCGAGAATCGGTACCAATAAAACAGTTTTATGATATATGCGTACAATCAAATGCGTAGCCTTTGAAAGTATACTCCATTTTAGAATCAGAATCAGAAGAGCTTTATTACCAAGTATGTTTACACACACAAGGAATTTGACTTGACGACATGAGCTTCCAGTGTAGAAGTACAAACATAGTGCAGACATACATGATAGTGCAGACATACATAGGAATAACACAGTAGGGATGCAATATAAAACTAATATAAAAATATATATACATAAAAAAAACATTCAATAATGTACCATATACAGAAATAGAAGTATAGGAAAAAATTTAATTGTTTAGATAAATGTACAGATATGTTATTAGTGTGCAGATATGTTATTTACAAAGTGTGCAGTTTAATATAAATATGTCAGATAACTATGTTAGCTGTGGTGGACGATTTATAATTATGAAAGATTAATTGTTCAGGCTGAATATAGCCTGCAGGGAAAAAACTGTTCTTGTGCCTGGCTGTTCTGGTGGTCAGTGCTCTGTAGCGCCGACCAGAAGGCAACAGTTCGAAGAGAGAGTGGGATGGGTGTGAGGGGTCCAAGGTGACTTTCTTAGCCCTTTTTCTCACTCTGGAGATGTAAAGATCTTGAAGGCTGAGCAGAGGGGCACCAATAATCCTCTCAGCAGTCCTGACTGTCCGTTGTAGTCTCTTGATGTCTGATTTTGTAGCTGAACCAAAGCAGACAGTTATGGATGAACACAGGACAGACTCAATGATGGCAGAGTAGAACTGTTTTAGCAGCTCCTGTGGCAGGTTGAATTTCCTCAGCTGGCGAAGGAAGTACAACCTCTGCTGGGCCTTTTTTGCAATGTCTATGTGAGTGTCCCACTTCAGGTCCTGAGAGATGGTGGTGCCCAGGAATCTGAATGACTCCACTGCAGCCACAGTGCTGTTCATGATGGTGAGTGGGGGGAGTGCAGGGGGTTTTCTCCTGAAGTCCACGATCATCTCCACAGTTTTGAGCATGTTAAGCTCCAGGTTGTTAAGACTGCACCAGACAGCCAGCTCTTTAACCTCCTGTCTGTAAGCAGACTCGTCCCCGTCCTTGATGAGGCCGATGACTGTAGTGTCGTCTGCGAACTTCAGGAGCTTGACAGAGGGGTCCTTTGAAGTGCAGTCATTCGTGTAGAGAGAGAAGAGCAGTGGGGAGAGCACACATCCCTGGGGGGCGCCAGTGCTGATGGTGATAGTCCTGGATGTGAGTTTGCCCAGCCTCACTAGCTGCTGCCTGTCTGTCAGGAAGCTGGTGATCCACTGACAGATGGAGGTGGGCACGGAGAGCTGGGTGAGTTTGTCTGAGAGAAGGTCAGGCATGATGGTAATAAAGGCCAAACTGAAGTCCACAAATAGGATCCTTGCGTAATTCCCAGGTCTGTCGAGGTGTTGCAGGATGTAATGCAGTCCCATGTTGACTGCATCATCCACAGACCTGTTTGCTCTGTAGGCAAACTGAAGAGGATCCAGCAAGGGTCCAGTGATGTCCTTCAGGTAGGCCAGGACCAGTCTCTCAAGTGACTTCATGACCACAGACGTGAGACAGGTCTGTAGTCGTTAAGTCCAGTGATTTTGGGCTTTTTGGGGACCGGAATGATGGTGGAGCGTTTGAAGCAGCAGGGAACTTCACACAGCTCCAATGATCTATTGAAGATCTGTGTGAAGATATGGGCCAGTTGGTCAGCACAGACTTTTAAACAGGCAGGTGAAACACCATATGGGCCTGAAGCTTTTCTAGATTTCTGCTTCCTGAAGACCCAGTTCACATCCTCTACACAGACCTTAAGCGCAGGTTGAATGGTGGGGGAGGGAGGGAGGGGGGTTGCAGGGGTGGTAGGTGAATGTGTGAAGTGCAGATCAGAGCGGATGGGGGGTGGTAGACTATCCTTTTCAAATCTGCAGTAAAACACGTTCAGATCGTCAGCCAGTTGTTGATTCTCCGCAGATAATCCATTTGATTCACGTTACCATTTGATAACGTGAACAATCGCAGGCAGTCAACACATGCCCTCTAAAAAGCTTCATCATAGTCCAGTGTCTGCACTATTTTTCTACAGAACTTATGACCAATAGAAATGTCTTTGTACTTTTTCAAACGAAAGTTGTTGCTATCTTATAACCCTTGCACACAAGCACTTGTCAATGTGGGTGTCTGTTGTTGCTGCAGTCTCCGCTATTATGCTGTTGTTTGATGCTCCTTCTTGCTAGTTTCGTTTTCTACTGTTCTGGAGAGCCAAGTCCTGCAGAGTTTAGCTCCAACCCTAATCAAATACACCTGAACAAGCCAATCAAGGGTCTAAGGGTTACACAACTCTGCAGGACTGCGGCTCTCCAGGACTGACGTTGACCATGCTTATTAGCATGCATATTACTAGCATATTGGTTGTTTATTAGTACTTAAAAAGCACATATTAATGCTTTATTCTACATAACCATATTCTAGATCCCTTAACCCGACCCCATACCTAAACTTAACTATTACAACAACAACCTTACTTACTAACAATAAGAGCAGTTTATTGAGGGAAAACCCTTAGTTAATACTGAATATGTGTTCCCTAATCTAAAGTGTTACCAAAGTATCTTTTTCCATTGATGGCCATTTGAAATGTATTGACAAAGTTGCAGCTTTATAGCTGGGCAATTAAGTTTTAATCCCTCCTCTCCAGAAACCTGTCACTTACATAAAGCAATTGTAGCAATTAGCAAATGACAACAATCCACTGAATTCCCAATGGACAAAATCAAGCCCTGCCAACTGTTTTTCAAATGGTGTTGTGGTTAAACATCTGGGACGGTAAACAACAGTCAAACTCATGTGCATGTGTTGATCCTTCAGATAATACTATTGCATTAGATAACACCATTCAACAAGATATAGGTTAATCAAGAGAAGATGACCCCGTAAGAGGCTTTGGATACAAGCTTCTGCTAAATGACTTCTTACCATCATGTCTCCTGGGCTCTTGAGCTTTTTTTTAACTGCGTATTTAATAGTGCCTTTTCTCCTCTCATGACTTGCATGCTGGGACAGCATATGAGCTAGAACTGCTGATACATTAATGAGAAATCCCTTTGAGCGGGTGAGGAGAGATGCTCGATCTGTCCTGTCGAGACCTAAACACATGACCTCACATGTAAAAGCCTAATACTCTCATCAGCGTCTTAAAGGGTTGATGGTTTTATTCTGCTCAGCAGCACCAGCACATGATTTCACTGTATAATCAATGGAATCTTCTCCAGGGTGACTGATCGCAGTCAAATACGAAGTGATTCTGTGTGTTACTTCCATGAGCCATCAGTGAGTAGTTAATGAGTAGGTGGAGATGCACAAGACCTTGAATCCTAGGCTTTCTTGCTCAATAAACAAAACCAAAATGCAGTGACTCATTATGCATAACTCTTTCAAAGGCTTTTCACATTGTGCCTAACCCCAGGTTATCATTGTTCTGAACCCCGCTTTTAACCTTGGTTGTAGGTAAATTTCACACCTGTAATTTACAAGTGAGATTAGCACTTAGTCTATGGGATTACATGTTCCCTGCCCCCCCCCCCCCCCCCCCCATCTGCACGCGAAAGATCATAATCAATAATTATGCACACCTGAATATAAGGCGTTTTTCACTTCCAGCCTTCATGAACAATAATATATAGATTATAAGTGATTAAATACAAGATTAATAGTGATTATTAAGATTGATGTAGTTTGGAATTGGTAAAATGTGCTTGGAAAAAAATATGATCAGAATATCAACTTGCATAATAATTATGCATGCACTGTATTTTTCCTCTTCTGCTGTCGAAGTAATGCAAGAAATGTTGTGAGTGGTTGTCAAGGCAGCCAATCAGAATTTAGCAGCCTCGTCTCTGATTGGCTGGAATTATGGCATATTGTAAAGCTGGGTTGTGTTGAGCAAGCGAGCCAATGGCATTTAGAGAGCACTGAGGGCGGGCATCAAGGGAGCAAGCTAGTGAAACGTTGCACGCGCAAAAGAGAAGGTCTGCACACATCCAAAAACTTATTTTAAATGCAAAATTGATTTTCGTGCGCTCTAAATACTTTTTTCTTTGCAAAACAAATGTTTTCTCCACAAGACTCAGATCGTGCGCGTGCAAAATGCACTTTTGTGCACTCAAAATATGATCTTTCGCGCGCAGAATTGTGGTAGAGACATAAGGCTATATTAGTCCAAATCCAATTTCTGTGCATATCCGATTGGAATCCGATGATATTAAGCAAGTGTGAATGGCAAGAAAAAAAATCACATGAAATATGATTTCTACAAACCCGTTTCAAGCTACATTCATATGTGGTTTGATATCCTTTTCAAATCGAATTTCTGGAAATCTGTTTCAGTCTGACTGCTCAGATTGGATTTTGCCTAACTTTTTTGCCCGTATCACTTTCTCACGCCACATGAAACGTAAACTCGTCAGGCGTTGTTTGAAGAAAACATGCAGAACGTCTGCGCAGAATCAAGGTTGTGTTGTTGCTAAGTGCGACTCAAAGCGGAAAATGACACTATATAGCTAGTCTACACACCTCTTCGAGTTTTGAGACCGGCAGAGATGGCAGCACGGAATAACCAGTGCATTCCAGAGGTGATATAATCCAGCGCGACGGCAACATCTTGTCATGTTGTAAGACAACATCTGTATTGCAAAATGTGTTGCTGTTATTGTTGTTTTTAGCATAGGCATACCAACGCAAAGTCGCTACCATAAAATCCAATGCATATACAATATTCAGTAAAATGAAAGAGTGCCACTGGAAGCACAAATCGGATCTGAACAGTTGCTATACAAAGTGGTCGGATACACAAATATTCGGAATTGGACTGACAGTCCGAACAAGGCTATATTCACCTGCTTTGGACAGTCACAGTCGCAGTGTGTTGAATAAACAGTAATTTTAATGTTTGAGGTGAACATTTTCAAATGGTGATGGAAAACACATCTTGGAGTGAAGAAGAGACTGTTTCATTCTTACCTTTATAGTACAAAATTCCATTGTGAAAAACTTGATAGTATAGGTCGCGTGCCGCTGACAATAACACTGACACTGCAAATATGTAAATAAGAACATTAACCCACGGTTTAAGAATGTACAGTGTGAAACGTCAGCTTATAAATACCAATTGTTAACCCCAAGTAAATTATGAGCAGTGTTAAATGAATATTGCCCACCATTCACTGGTAATAAAGAACATTTAAATAAAAAAATAATTGGTAGGGAAAGAGTTAAAAACCAGAGTATACGTTGGGCTTAACACACTCAAAAGCATTACTTTTGTAAACATCAAATTGAATATGAAATAACATTGGACTAAAAAAGCCCACAGTACATGCAGAGATGCAACTTTACCTAATTTCAGAAGTTAACTAGACATCACTGATATACTGTAGAGAGCTGTATGAACATGGAAAATATGACTAATGAGGGGGCCTTTCACTTCATATAATTGCTTCATTAATGTGGTTGAGCCAATCTGACAAGTTCAAACTATTTATTTTCACTTTACAAATTTAAAGGGAAGGACAGTGAATTTGTGTACACTATGTCTCTGAAGGTCCCATGGCCTAGGGATAGCATTATCTTGCAAGTTTCAGTAATTTGCATATTTAAGCTTGCGGGCTTGAGTTACATAAGAGCCCTTTTGGTAATATGCTGATTCAAACAGCCTGAATTCTGTGAGTCAGAGTTTAACTGGCTCTACAAAACACTTAATCAATCCCTCAGGGACATTTGCGTGAAATCACTCCTAAGTCCTAACAGTTTTGACATTTCCGGCTTTTGGTGCATATGTATGTCCATAGGTGCACTGAAATCAAATATAAAGCCATAGTTAGATTACTTACACCTTTCTATTAAAGCCTTCTGGTTTAGAGACCTTTTGTATACTGTACAAATCTTAAGTCACAGTCCTGCAGAAATCATCAGGAGCAGTTAAAGACAACTTGCAGCTTTACTATTGTGCCTGAGCAGCTAAGTAAACTAATTTAGATTAAATTGTTTTCTTCTTTTGGTCCTAGGGACAGACAGCTCTGCATATTTTGTAAGTCTTCCTTATTCAATACACCTGATTCAGCTTGTTAGCAAAGACCTCCATCCATCTACTCAACTGAGTGTGTCAGGAAAGAGAGACATACAAAATGTGCAGTGAACCAGGATTGAAAACCTCTGGTCTAATAGACTGGATGCTAACTCAAGGATTTCTGGTCTTATTGTGCAGGATCCATCAGTGTATGTTATTCCAAAGACAAAAAAATTTCCAGCGATCCCTGTCCTTCACAATATCCAAGCATGGCGAGGATGCCACACTCCCTTGCAGTAACTCCACGGACACTTTGTTTTCCCGAGTCTGTCCTCAATCACATCGACACACTTGGGTTCCCACCATTGAACCCTTGAGAAAAACAACCAGTTTGCTCTCAGAGGATTTTCCCTGCAATTAGTATGTTATTACTGAGGGAAAACGC
Organism: Sinocyclocheilus anophthalmus; assembly: GCA_018155175.1. NCBI lineage: Eukaryota > Metazoa > Chordata > Actinopteri > Cypriniformes > Cyprinidae > Sinocyclocheilus > Sinocyclocheilus anophthalmus. Next base: position 47,682 of record JADLZN010002811.1, read on the forward strand.
ACCTGCCATGAAATTTAAAACAATTTACGAGTTCAAGATTTATTTATTATTTTAGTGTAGAATTTAGGGAGTATTCAGCCGAACGCTGCTGTTTTTGTGTACAGTGAGTGTATGAATGTGTTCACATGAATGTGTTGCATATATTTGCTGGCAGGTTCTATGGGTTATCCGGAACCCTGCCTACATATCGCTTACAGGAAATAAAGCCTAGGATATTTTTTCTATCTCTGTGTGAGATTTCCTGTTGCGTCAGGCCTCCATGGAAATAAACTGAGCCCCAGGGCTAAAATAAAGCAATCACATCTTATGTTAAATTTGCATTACTGTAAGTTGAAATTCATGCAAATAAACAAAGAGGTTACACATTAACATGTTTGCCCTTCTGTTTTGGACCCACAAAACAAAAGCTACATGAATGCAGAATGTCACTGATATTTTGCTTGAGCACAGGGCTCGAAACGTGCCAGTGTGGAAGTGTCATGGGGAGCTCTGACTTTGCATCAACAAAATCTTCCCCAACATGGGTGAGGGGGGTGAAAGGGCTGATGGGAAGGCTTATCTGGCCTCTTACTGAGTGCACAGACGTTTCAACCTCGCATGACTGGGGAAAGAATTAAGAGGGTGTAGAGAAAAAGCCTTTTGTGTGCAATACAGCTTCTGGAAGGAAAAGTTTGGAAGGATTGCACAATCATGCACACAGCAATCAATCCAGCTATAGATGGTTTCCATTGAGATGATGCCATTACAAAGGCAAGCGAGACAAGATAATGAATCCCAGAGATGGTTTTATTTCAGGAGTGGAACACCACAACACACACATTCAGCACCACAAATGATGGTTTCTTCTCAGGACAGAATGAACCTATGACATCCAACAATATGCCCTGGAACATTTGCTGCAGGTTGTTCATTCATGTCTCTGTGTTGCTCTAATATGTGAAAATGTCCTTGATGCTTGTATTTTCACATTTAGCTACTGAATAATATGTGAATGCTCTTTCTGCATACAAAGCTTGCCTCTACAATGCTGGAGTGTTGAGAGTGATTCGAAAGGATTTTAACATTTCTAGATTGTTACTAAGGCATTGCTTTGTTGTTCTGGGTGGTCAATAGGGCAATTCTGGTCAGTTTATAAGGTTTTTATGGGTGTTTCCTGGGCAGTTTAGGGTGTCTATGCTTTGGTGGTTTCTAGATGGTTTCAGGGCTGTTCTAGATAGTTGCAAGGCCATTGCTAGGTGGTTACCAGGCATTTTCTAGATTGTTCTGGGTGATTACTAGACCTGTGTTATTCTGGATGATTACTAAGTCTTTTGTTGGGTGTTCTGGGTGGTTACTACTGTATGGTATTGCTCATCAGCTGATATGGTGTTTATGGGTGTTTCCTAGGCAGTGTTTAGGGTGCCAATGCTTTGGCGGTTTCTAGGTGGTTACGGGGCTCTTGGTTGGAAGGTAGTTGGTAAGTGGTTGCTAGATTGTTCTGGGTGACTGCTAGACCAGGGTATTCTGAGTCTTTACTAGAGGATTGCTAGGCACACTAGCGACTGACACTAGAGGCTGTTGTTTTTAGCATCCTTGCTTGCGCACCTGACTCCCATGCCAGACTGATGCTGATTCAAAACTAGGGTGGGAGTGAGGTTTCAGGGGTGAGTGTAACGGAGACCAGCTGGTAAGAGCTGTGTAGATTTCCCATGCAACAAGGAAACTTGCTGCATAACCATTGCATTGCAATGCATTGTGTAGTAACTTTGTTGCCCCTTCGTTCCTCGAACCATGTTGGTTCGACTATATAGGATTGTAGAACCCTCATCATGCACAGGTGAAGCAATAACTTTTAATATAATGATTAAAGATCACAAATAATGTCAGATTATAGTTAATTTATGTGAAAAATAGAAAGTTGTTCTTTTTTTAGTCATGTTAATATGAAGTCTCACAATTAATTCATTTAGCAGGTCTCTTCCACAAAATAATTTCTCATAGATGCTGCTGCAAATAATGAAAATGACAACTGAAGACTACTTCACTGTTTTTGTGACTGGTTGTTTTGCCTTAATGTTTGATTCCATTCTCGTAGGTTTGCTTTCCCAGGGACTTCAAAAATATAACTGATTGTTGACATTAAAACATATAGAATTAAATTTACCCATATATATATATATATATGGAATGAAGGATACAGAATTGAATGCATGCTTATTGTGTTCAAGAGCATGATGTCTTCAAATCTTTATGTTGTACTAACAATAAACTATGCTTCCAACTGCAGGTTTGCAATGCTGTTTGTGAGTGTTTGTTGGAACTTCCGCATGATATCGGGAAATATTTAATTGAGAAACTAAGCTGTTAATGACAGAACTTGCAAACATGGCTCATGATGCTTTTGGGAAACACACTCCTGGGTGGTTGCTAGATCATTGCTAGGGTGTTGTGGTTGGTTGCAAAACGGATGTTTACTGTTCCCCAAGATATTCTGGTCTCTTGATATGGCTTGGGTCCCTCCTTGTAAGTCTATGGTTATTTTTTCACCTGTTTTATCATTCACCAGGGTGAAAAAGAGTATGTTTGATTGTAATAATATCTCCCCCAACAAGCCACGTGATTTGAAGCATGACTCATATTTGTAGTGGAAATGTTCCGTGATGAGATAGAGATGAAAGTTTAATATGGGGGCTGTTTAAATCCAAAATCCTAAAATGGTGAATAGTAACACTGATGCTTGCAGACACCTCTAACTACAACCCGTGAACCAGTGCGAGCTACAACATTAAGGAAAAGCAGCTGGCTGTAAGCTGCAAAAATTCTTGTTTCATCTCCTTAATGTTTCCCTGGCCTCCATCTCTCCGATGAGGAATGCATCCCTGATAAGACTAATTTTATCAACCCCTGACACATTCCTTTACATTTTCATCCCACTCTGTTTCACGTTAGGTCCTGTGTCAAACATACATTAATAGAGTATGTGCCTTGTATGCAAAAACAGCTGGAATTCCAGGCACTTGTAGGAAGGCGTCAAACTTTTGCTACATACAGCAGCGGTAGGTCAGGCGTTTCTGGGTTTGAATGTTTCGCTTTCTGTGCTGACGGCCTGAATCAGCAGAATTCTTATTTAACAGATGGCAGACAGAGTGCTAATAATACCCTCGTGAGCAGCTCACGTGGCATGCAGTCAGTGAAATGTGAAGAGTATTTTATTTTATTTTTACAGTAAAATGAACTGTTGTATAAATCCTCACAGCTTGGCTTGTACTGTAATGGAAGTAGAGACGTACTGTACTTCCGTCTATTCAGCTGTATAAGTGTAATATTTCCTGGTTGTTGTTCAGAAATACATTAAAGGGAAAGTTCACCCCAAAATGGAAACTGTCATCATTTACTTACTCTAATGTCGCTCCAAACCTGGATGACTTACTTTCTTCTGTGGAACATAAAAGAGGATATTTTGAGAAATGACTTGATGTTTTTTTTCCCCCACACACAATGGAAATCAATAGTTACCAAAATATCTTCTTTTGTGTTCCACAGAAGAAAGTTAGTCATACAGGGCATGGCATGAAGATGACTAAATAATGACAATTTTCATTGATCCCTTTAAATTGAGTGAATGATCTAAAATTTTTCTGTGAAAATCTGATGTCCTGAGTTTTAAAGGAAGTCTGTTCCACTTTTGTTTAGTCTAGAGTTAAGAATTTGCATTTATATGGTACATCATTTTATGGTTTATTTACATTTTTATTCACATTATTGTCTTTGACAACCCAACATAACATTTCTTGCCATGGAGAAAGGGTCATCGCTTTTTTCTTCACTTCTCCCAGTGATTATTATTTTTCAGCTGTTGCATATGAACATATAGCATTTGAGCTATAGCTCTTAATCATATAACATTTGAGTTAATGGGCTCTGCTATAACTACTGTGTGATTTACAAGCAGGCTGCTCCATGTGCTAAAGCGAGTAAAAATTTGCTGCTTTGGCACAAATATAAAATAGAGTTGCTAGCCATTAGGCCTAAAAATATTACATGGTTAAAATCAGTTTAGAGAAGGATATTCGAACCCACTTTTTATATAAGAGAAATAATGTGTTTTAAACATTTCAAACATTACAATCGCCTAAGGAAATGCTCAGTGACTTTCATGCATCTGCTAATAATGAGGTACTACAAGGAAACCAAACAATTTTCAAGCAGCAACTAAAGCCACCAAAATTAAAATATAACAGAAATGTATTGAAATACATATTGAGTGTATTTTTATGTTTTAGTGTTTTTTTGTTGTTGTTTGTTTTTAAGAGAATAAGGTATGTAATATTTCATTTTTAAGAATTATTTGGACACTTACTGTAAGCCACAGTTAAAAGTGTAGTGTATGCAGTGTAGTGTAAGCTCTCTGTTCTCTTTGGGCTGTGTCTGATCTCGTCTATGTTTCACGTGGTTGTGTTTCTGTGACTTCCAGTGATCTCCTACGTTTTAATGTGTTTAATAAAGACATTGTGGTTGTCAAAGTCGTGGCCTAATGGTTAGAGAGTCGGACTCGTAACCCAAAGGTTGCGGGTTCGAGTCTCGTACCGGCAGGGATTGTAGGTGGGGGGAGTGAATGTACAGCGCTCTCTCCCACCTTCAATACCACGACTGAGCTGCCCTTGAGCAAGACACTGAACTCCCCAACTGCTCCCCGGGCGCCGCAGCATAAATGGCTGCCCACTGCTCCGGGTGTGTGTTCATGGTGATGGGTTAAATGCAGAGCGCTAATTCCTAGTATGGGTCACCATACTTGGCCACACGTCACGTCAAAAAACATGGTTTGTAGTAATTCATAGTTTACTGTGGCTACTCTGCTAGGACACCTGAATGAACTTGAGGAGAATAAAAAGTGAAGTTAGTTCTCATGAAAACAAAAAAACAGTTTTCTGGCTGTTAAAAATATTTATAAAAATATGAAATCTGGAGCAAGTGTTCATTTTGATCTTGTTTACAGGGATTGTGGTTAGAGTTGGTTATGTTGATCATCTAGGTAAATGTTGGTTTTAGGTTTTCTTTTCTTTTGTTTGTAGATTACAAGAAACTAAGATGGCAACTAACCAGCATGCTGAGATCTACACAGAGGAAGTCTGAGTCGGGGAAGAATGTGTTTCTACATCTGGACTCAGTGTGACAGATACTGGCAGCTAGCAAACTAAGCAAGACTATTAAAAGTCTTCAAAGAGGTCTTGCTCATCCTGTGCTGAGGGCCTACACCTCTTTCTCTCCTCAGTGCTTATGCTGTCTGATTCCGGTGGCGTTTGTCTCTGGGGTTCAGAGATATCGCAGTCCTATTTGGCATTCGTGGCAGGTAGACCCACCGTGTGAAAAGTGCAAAGATAGAGAGGGGGAGTTTAGCGGTGAGTTCTTTTGTTTCTTGCAGTCTGTGGCAAATAGTATCTGAAGGGATGAATTTGCAGTAATGCTCGAGGACGCAGTTAAATCATAAATCAATTGTCTGGTGTAAATCCTTTTTCATACTAAAGGGTTAGTTCACCCAAAAATGGAAATTAGCCCATAGATTACTCACCCTCAAGTCATCCTAGGTGTATATGACTTTCTTCTTTCAGACAAATCCAGTCGGAGGTATATTAAAAATTGTCTTTGATCTTTCAAGCTGTTTCATGGCACTCAGCGGGTGCTGCATTGGTTCAGTCCAAAAGAACTTGAATAAAAAGTGCCCATCCATAAAAAAAAAGTGTCGCACACGGCTCCGGGGGGTGGTGGGGGAAAAAAACAAAAACGTTTTTATTTAACTGCTTTTGGACTGATGCATGCAATACCCGCTGAGTGGCATTAAACAGCTTTGAAAGATCAAAGACAATTTTTAATACAACTACGACTGGATTCGTCTGAAAGAAGAAAACCATATACACCTAGGATGCCTCGGGGGAGAAGTAAAACGCAGCCTAATTTTCATTTTTGGGTGAACTAACCCTTTTAGCCAAGGAGATAAAGACCAGACCCTTTCGAGTGCTCTAACTCTGATATTCTGGTGTAAAGTGTGGTGCTTCTGATTCCAATTCTACTAACAAACAATTCCATTAAAGATTATTTTAGTACTTTTGAGAAAGCAGCCACCCCACCGCACACCATTATTACTATACACTGATGAAAAATTTTACCCTTGTGAGAAAGAAGTGTGCTTAATTGTATTGAACGTGCACTTGTTACTGCAAGAACCTGTACTTGTCAAATATATATGAAAGAATTAAAGCCACCTGTAGTTAAAGAGAGTTTACTTTCATGACTGTGCACTTTAAAGTAAATTTTAAATCATTGTGTGTAATAATCTTGTCTTGCTTTAAAGAAGTACTCTTCTTATGTTGAATATTATTACTGTAACAGAAGAGGTCTGACGCAACAGGTTAGTATAAATCAAATAGGTTTATTGGGTCACAGAGAGTACTGGGGTAGGGTTCAGAGGATGTGATGGCGAGGGAATTGTTTGAAGGATATGATGAGCGGGGTAATCCGGGTCTTTGGCTGTACAGGAGCTGGAATGCAGGCAGAAGGAGCACACACCTCAGCAATCTGGGAACTAGGAGGAACACAGGTGGTAAGTAATGCAGGAAGTATTCAAATAGGCGCAGTAGTAAAGTCAGAGATTCCTCTACGTGTATACGAGACCGGACAGTGAGGGTGTCTGAGGTGTGTGCTTTTATGCCGGCTGGTAATGAGGTGCTTGATTGGTGTGTAGCGAATCAGCTCATGGGAAATATGAATAATTAACCATAACTAATTATGATTAATTATTAATATTTTAGATCCGCTGTAGATATTTAGTTGACTTCTCAGGGTCAACTGTCTTGTCAATTCAAAGAACGTTAATTTCCTGGTTAAAGGAAATAACTTTCTACTGTACAATTCTATAAGTTTGTAATGTAAATCTGCATGATTATTGACTCCGTTTATGAGTAAACAATGAACACGTCAAGTTTGATACAAGTAAGGTTTTATTAACTATATAAACACTTAAACTTGTCTAACATACTACATAAACACTTAAGCCGGTCTAACATACACATACAAACACACACACACACACAGTTTGTATAGAAAAGGGTTAAAAGTTTAGCACTAAAGAAAGAGACATAAGGAATTACATTTATGGAACCATTTTGCATATTCTGCAGATCTAAAACCTGAGGGAAAACGGCAGATTCTTAGTTCAAACAAACCTTGTAAAAAGTTGTAACTGATACTTAATATATCAATTAAATCGACTAAGTTTGATACTTGCGGTATGTCTGCAAAAGATTCCTGATGCAATCTTAAGGTCCAAGATCTTGCTGAAGTTGGTTGATTAGAAAGAGCTAGTTTGAGTCAGAATCCCTTGATGAATGAAAAGGACTAGGCCGAAGAAAGGCCTGGCACAAGCTTTGGTATCCTGGAGCGTTTCTCCCATCTTCATTTTAGCTACTCCCTGCACCCACCGCTGGGGCCGGTCACATGGAGTGTGGCCTTTTAAAGCCTGCAGAGATTCACGCCTCTCAAGATGTGTTCGTCCAATGAGGAAGGCTGAAATTCCAAGCGGGAGGTTGGAAATACTGGGATATTTTTTGTCTGTAAGCCTGGTATTTTGCATATGTAATTCGCTGGAGTGTTGAGGCACGAATTAGTACCGATTCTTAGAACATCAATATGTTGCATAGGTATCAGCATATAATATACACACTTGTTTCGATCATAAGAAGGCGAATTCATAGATACTAACCTGAAATAAGGTTAGGTTAATATTAACTATATGGTCTATGATAACATAATAAAACGCATACCACTACACCAGACAATATCAAGCCAGTAATAGGTATACCCATGACCAAAGGATAATGGTTATTCAATCAAGAAGTTTTTCCTATGATTAATTAGAGAAAGTCCATTCTCTGGCCATTGTGTTCTTTCTCATGAGTACATTAGGGAGTTTTTCTCCCCTACCTCCTTTTACGCCATAAAACCAGTGATATCATGATTAGTTGGCATGGTGATCAAGGTGGGGGATGGTGTTCAGCAGAAATCCTGGCATCCAGTTTATTTAGTGAGGGGACTGTGACGATTTGTTATTCTAATGAATAATTGATTTGTTAAATAAAATTAAAATTAGTGTGTCAGATTGGTCGGGACGCTACATATTTCCCCCCTTTCGAGCGTTGTTGTCCGTAGAATAGACAACGAGCGATGTCAAGGTGCAGAACATTCGAACACACACCTGGCACTCACGGCTTGGAGCCAGTGGTGGTTTTTGGCTGTTGGTGCCGTGTTGGATGCTGTCTGGTGGTGTGCTGTGGTGATGTAGGCTGTAGCAAGGTGTGGGTCCTCGAGCTTATGCAGCAGGTGTCGAGGCTGTGTCACCTGTCATCCTGGAGTGAGTTAGTCCGGGTAGGATGTTTTTTTGCTGATGTTGTTAGCCAGTAGGCTATCTATGTTACCCGTGATGTGGGACAGCCGGGTTAGACTCTCAACAGTGAGAGTGCAGGTGGTTCCAGGGATAGCAGGTAATTGTTATGGAGATTTTGTAGTGTGCAGAGAGTTTCAGACTGACGTAGTGATGATGGCAGGAGAGCAGTAGGTGGTTGTTAGCTCTCTGTTCTGCTTGAATGTCACCAGAAGTCTGATGTTTGTGGTGTCGCTTTGCTCTTGTGGCGGCACAGACTTGAGCTTGCCTGATTTGTGTTGGTAGAGCTTTCGCTGTTGTGCATGTGGGCCCGTTGCTTCATCCAACGTTGTCTGGCTGCTTCTGTGGTGTCGACCGGTTTCAAGGGATGCTCCTCCCTTGGAGGGGCCTGATGCTGTGATGCAGCAGGCAAGGAGTCAGAGGTTTGTCCTTCTCAATACTCCTTAGTTGAGTTTTGTTCAAGGAGCTCTTTTGCGAGTGTCAGCAGCTCCTGTATCCCAGAGGTAGGCGTGTCCAGCTGTCTTTGTGTAGCCTCCGTTCAGCACCCGTTTGAAGGGTGTGGAGGAGGATGTTGTGTGGACTGCTGTTGGACATACCGTGGTGTTTTCAGGATGAGGACGCCTTTTCCCAGTGGTTGTTCTGGAACCTGGGTCTGTTGCCATGGTTATGGCTCTGTCTTCTTCTGGCTAGGGGCTTTCTGTAGACGGGTTTTGCATTGTGGCAATGCTGGGTGCCTTCTGGTACCCGCTTTGGATTCTGAGTTGTGAAGTTCAGAATCAGTGGGTTTTGACAAACACCTTTAGTGGAGGCCTTGTGCTTGTTAAAGGCCTTCTGTGTCAGTTTACGCAGCTGTTGATTAGGCATTGTGCTGCAGGCCCTAATGCCTAGATGACTTCCTGCAGCTGGTGTCCTCCGCCATCCCAGGGTAATTGTGAGCTTTGGAGTATGTTTGTCAAAGTCTGTGGTAGTAAGCTTGGGGAGTTTCACGCCGGCCCTGCTTTGTGTCTGGGGCAGTGATCAGTCCGTGTTCAGATTCTGGGTCTGAGAGTATTTAGGTTGCCTGATGTGTTGTCTCTGGCCAGCTCGTTTGGGTCTGTGGGGTCAAACGGTGTGTGTGTCTGCAGTGATCCTATGGAAAGGTCCCTGCCCCACCCCCTTATGGCTGCTGGTTGGTGACGTGTGAACAATGGCCCTCGCCCCCCCCTCACAGGTTCAGACCCTTGGCTGAGGGGGTGGGCCTGCCGGCCAGGGGAAGTTCTGTTTCGTGTTATCCCTATCTGTTCGCCTTGTGGTCTGAAAGCATATTTCAGTTCATTTGTGACACTGAATTCACCTCGTTGCTTTGCTTCGGTTCGCCTGAATTTTTTTTTTTTTTTGTTGCAGCTGCAGAGGTTTTCAGGGAGCTGACTTGTGAAGTGTCAATCAGAAGGCTTTGGCTCCCTTTCCCCCTTTTCGTAGCTGTGCACAGGCGTGGAGGTCTTGCACTGCTGGCGACGTGATGTTCTGTCTTTTGCTTAAGTCTATGCGCATTCGGTAGGACTGTTTAAATTCTTTCTGGACCAAGTCAAGCTCCTTTCTAATTGCTGATTCAGGGTTTGGACCTCAGCTCTGTCTGTATGCAGGTTGCCTTGTAAGGCCTAAGATGTGGTGTCTTTCTCATTTAGTTCCACATGTGTTGTTTTTAAGAGTGACTTTGTGTTAAACAGTTCTCTTTTCAAGTCCTGTCCGATGGCTTTTTCAGCGGCGCTTGGTGTCTAGCAGCTGTTAGTGCCTCTGTGAAGACTGGTGATTTCTTTCTGTCGCACCATTCTGTGAGGTTCTTTGCATCCGTTTTGTGCTTTTTCTCGTTGAGCAGGTGTCAGTTCTCTTCAGAATTCTGTGACTTGCAGTTTCAGCTCGTATACCTCCTGTCTGAGGTCCTTGAGGGTGTGGGCCGAGGAGAGGGTGATGCTGGTCAGGTGTTCACTTGTGTCGCAGTCTCGCTGTTCTTTTCTTTCCATTGCAGGTCGTTGGCTGCTTTGATCTGAATGATGTCCATTACAGTGCTCTCCTGAGTGTCCAGGTGGTCCTGGTGAGCTGCCAGGGCTGGATGTCTGTGGAATGTCTGCGACATACTGGCACACTTGTGGGAACACCAGAGAGAGAGAGACACAAGGCAAATGCAAGTACGTACAGAGGTGTGAAACTATCTCTAAGGGGAACGGCTGTGTATGCCGTGTAAGGTATGACTAGCTGGTGGGAGGCAGCTATTGGGTAGGTGCTATGTTTTTTGGTTCGTGAACACAAAGGAAGAGTTTGAGTAACTTTGTTAAGCAGGGGTCAGCTGATGACCGGGCGATACTACTGATGGTTCACGGGTTTGGTCACTATTACGAAACTGAAATAAAATAAGATGAACTCCAAAAAAAAAAGGAACATTTTTACCTATTTTAGTTTTGTTTCTAAGAGATATGGCTAAGCAGGTTTCACTTGTGTGTGATGCTGCAATAGACTTCCTAACCCTAGGGTTAGGCTGTTAGCTAATCTAGCAGGGACCCACCAAATACCTCGTTAAAAGAAAAAGAAACAGTGGGAATTGGTTCTAGTTTTATGTTAGCCTACATTGTGTTGCATGGTAGCTGCCTTTCAATGTATTAGGCCTGACACTGAGAAGTGAGGAGAAGTAGAGAGGAAACAGAGATTATGCTACTAATAACCTGTATAACTCGCTAAGGAAACAACAGTTGCTAGAACTAATGTAATCCTATCCAAAAGCGACGATGGTGATTGTGAAAATACTAAAATAAGGTAAAAGGAAAAACACAACAAAAAATAAAATTAAATAACATAAATAAAAAGGGTCCTAAGAGCTGTATGAAATTAAAAGGGGAAAGTAAATAAAAAAAAAAAAAAAAAAAAAAAAAAAAAAAAAAAAAATTTGATTTAATAAAATCTCAAATTTAATAAAAATCAATTTACCTGAATTGGTACATTTGTGCTAAACAATGTAATAATGCAATAAATATGTAAAGAAGGTAGAAAAGTCCAAACATACAAGAGAGATCTGAGAGAGAGAGGTAGAGAGAGGTGTGGTTAGAAAGTTACGCTTTACAGCCTATCTAAGTGTTAGTCAGTTGCTAACAGCTAGCAGTTGAAGTAAAGGCTTAGCTTAAGAGTTAGCGTTAGTAACACGCAATTCTTTGTTTACCCACAGGTCTGTGAAATGGGTGCTGTTGTCAGATTAACCGGAAAAGTCTGCTCACACTTCCGGGGTCACGTGTTACTAGGAGACCAATGCAAACTCACAACAGGTGCAAGTGGAGCAGAACTTGCACTCCTGTGAGCATGCATGGGAAACTCATGCATGTCCCGTACAAATTCATTCATTACTCAAAACAGCACATTCACTTCACAGGCAATGGTGGATTCGTAGTTAGCTACGCTAGAATAACACCATTAATTTTACGTAAATGTTTCACATGAGCGAGTCAAAATGAAATTCAATGATACGTAACACATAATAAGGCTTTAAATTAATGAAATGAGGAGTATCGTTCAGATCACCTACACAGTGCTGAAAAGGGGATTTCTTCGCCCAGATCAGACGGATTCATTCTGGTACCATTTATATGAGTTGCTAATCTGAGATTGCGTCGTCAGAAAATAGACTTATGCTCCACTAACAACAGAGATTAGGATTTCTTCGCTAAAATCAGGTTAGTTTCTTATCGTACGATTTAAAAACATTATAGCACTGAAACTTTCTAATACCTGTAGGAAGGCACCTTCAAGCTATAGTTTTATCTGATTATATTCAGAACCTGGTGCGCGCATGTATAAGAGTTACGTAAATGTTTCACATGAGTGGGTCGATATGAATACAATGATACATAACACTTAATAAGGCCTTAAATCAGTGAAATGTGGAGCATCGCTCAGATCACCTACACATTACTGAAGAAGGGGATTTCTTCGCCCATAATCAGACCGATTTATTCTGGTACCATTTATATGAGCTGCTAATCCTGAGATTTCATCGTCAGAAAATAGACTTGTGCTCTACTAACACAGAAATTAGGATTTCTTCGCTAAAGTCAGGTTAGTTTCTTATCGTACGATTTAAACACATTATAGCACTGAAACTTCTTACTGCTTGTAGGAAGGCGCATTTAAACTATAATTTTATCTGGTTTTGATTAGGAACTGGTATGCGCATGGAGAAGATGTTACTAACTTATGAAACAGACACATGAGATTGATTATTGGGTCTGCTTGCAAACAATGTTTAAAACGACTCCACCGTTCTAAATTACTGCTCGTACTGCCTAAAGTAGGAAACTATTGTTTTCCCAGCAATGTGAATGCCGGGATTTTGCTGGCTAGCTTGTCAAAGTTTCTGGGGGTCACCTCATGCGCTGCTGCGGGGATGCTTGGAGGACCCCCTCCCTCTCGTGGTTTGCTGGAGGTATTAGGGGTCCTGTCTGCTGGTGTTAAGCAGAAAGTGCTGGCTCCCCCTTTCGTAGCTTTGTGCACCTGAGGGAGTTTTGCACTGCTTAGTGAGGATGCAGGAGTAGGGTGTCTCTCTCACTGCGTTTCTTTTTGCAGCCTATAAGAGTACCTGAGTTCTTTTTGGACCATGTAAATTTTGTCTTGAGTGTTGTTCAGCTGCTTGATCAGAGTCTCAATTCTGGCAACTTTGTCTAAGAGCTCAGAATTTGCTGCTTTAATAGTAATTTTGTGTGGGTGTTTCCTTTCCAGGTCCTTTCTGGCTACCTTTTCCAGGTGCTCTTGCTGTTCAGCAGCTGTCAGAGCCTTTTTAAATCTATTGATTTCCTCCTGTAACTCCATTTTGCTGGGGTCCTTGAGGGCTACCGCTGTGATCTGTTGCTTGAAATCATTTACCTCCTGTTTCGGACCCATGAGGTTGTGGCCAGAAGATAATGACCTTTGCGATCTTTTGTAGCCACAACTCTCGCCCGAGTCCTGAGTCTGAGGCACACTTCTCTCTGTGTCCAGTTGCTTTCGGCTTAGTAGGTGGTCGTCGGGCCTGGGTAAAGGGGGTGTTCCTCACGACGCCTGGCCGGCCCTCTCTGGTCTGCATTCTGGGCAGTTAGTCTGAGCATCTGCAACGTTTTGACACACTGGTGTTGAGAGTAAGGGCTAGAGACTACTACAAGATCAAAACAGAGTGTGAATGCTAAAATAGTTTTTGGTCAGCATATGTTTTGCTGAAAAGACGTAAACAGATTTTGATTGTTGATTTAAGACTACTGTCAAATTATTGTCAAATTATCACTCAGAATTTGCTGACGGTTCCCCAAACAAGCTTAATCTCTGAGGTATGAAGGAGAAAAGGAAAAAGCAGAAGGAAAAGGAGAGCATTCCTATTCAGATTATGCTGATTATTTTTGAAAATAAACAAATCGAAAATAGAAATGTCTCTGGTTCCTTTGAGGTTCAGAGAGAACATCAAGGGGGCATAACATGTAAATGGATTTAAAATTAGCTGACTTCTATTATTAAAACAGGGTAATCAATCTGATATTAGGAACAATCAGTAGCACTCGTGATTAACTGATTTGTGTTGGGCAACACACCATGTCTGGTCACAGCTGCTGCGTGTTCAGCTCCCATGCTGGGCCATGCCATGTGTGTGCCCCGCCCTCCGTAGCGCGTTATTCACTGTGCCACTAAAAACACCCAATAACTTGATGATTCATCTCTAGATAGACAGTTAAATTGTAATTAAATTTAGATTTAATTAACTAGTATCTGAGCAATAGCATTCAGGAAGGATATATCTAGATAGTTAAATTCGCTGAGACTAATTGAAGATTGAGAAACATAGAAAAGAAGAAAAAGAAGGAAGAGAAATGGAAAAATCCGAAACCAGGGATTAGGTTAAATTCAAATTACTTCACACTGCATACACACATGCTGTATTTAAGAGCTTCAATTAAAGAGTGTTAACCCCTAATTGTTAAGGCTATTTGGTAGCTTAGCCTAAAATGACACTATGCTAAGTCGTGTTAGCTTAGCTGCTTCAAATGGTTTGTTTACAACATGGCGTGTTGTGTTATGTGAAGTTAGCGCTTCCTGTGACAGGTTGTTGTCACGGTAACCAATGCATGCCAGTGTAATTAACGCAGTTTAATGTCTGTCTATGTTAAACAGTCATAGTTTTAGAACGTGGTGCTTTCAGCCTTCAAGACTTGTTGCATTACATTAGCACTTCGGTGAGTGCTTCTCTAATGCAACAATAAACTTCTTGCACTTGTTTAAAGAATTACAAAACGTGTTTACTGTAAGTTAAAACCGGTTTAAACATATGTAGTTATGTTTGCCTCACATATGAGTACCAAAGTACAGTATTACACCTTTAATTTCCCTCAGTGAGTGAAACACATAATGACCACCAGGTTGTTTGTATATATGCAGTCAAAGTGTAGATTAATTGCTTCTATCTAATTATAAACTATAAGGCCTTTTTGCTGTAGAAAGGGGAGCAGCGCTCATATCTACCTTGATATAACTGTACTGAGTTTTCTTCTTCAAAGAAACAATTTAAACACTACTGCGATTTTTGTGATTTCTTCACTAAAGCATTTTATATTATGGTACAGTTTGGACATGCCGCTGAGCTGAGATTCAGACTTACGCTTTGTCAAGACAGATTTATGCTTTAATACTGAAATTAGGGTTTCTTTGCTAAAATCAGATTAACCTTCCCCTGATACCATTAAGCATGAAATACACAAAGACTCTCACAATTATAATAGCGGAACCAATTCAAACCCCCACTTTATCTGAATCTAAACAAGCCAGCAAATAGGGACACAAAAGGGCATCTCAAGTCACGCCCTATTTTAACCTGGGCTATCAAGCAAACACTTTTAAGTTGCCAGTGTTTAAACACATAACTTTCGTTTTATCATGCCCGCATACTCTCCACCAATCTGTAACGAATCAGCTCATGGGAAATATGAATAATTACCCATAACTAATTATGATTAATTATTACTATTTAGAGCCACTGTAGATATTTAGCTGACCACTCAGGGTCAACTGTCTTGTCAGTTCTAAGAATGTTAATTTCCTGGTTACAGGAAATAACTTTCTTACTGGACAATTCGATAAGTTTGTAACGTAAATCTGCATGATATTGACTCCGGTTATGAGTAAACAATGAACACGTCAAGTGTGATACAAGTAACGTTTTATTAACTACATAAACACTTAAACTAGTCTAACATACTACATAAACACTTAAGCCGGTCTAACATACACATACAAACACACACACACACACAGTTGGATAGGAAAAGGGTTAAAGTTTATCACTAAGAAATAGACATAATGAATGACATTTATGAACCATTAGGTGCATCATGTCAGCAATCTAAAACTAGGGAAACGTCCGATTCTTAGTTTCACACCACCTTGTAGAAAAGGTGTACTTGATCTTAATGCATCACTTAGAATCGAATAAGTTTTGGAATACTTTGCTATGTCGGAAAGATTCCTGAATGCAATCTTACGCCCCAATTCATCTGCTGAAGTTGGTTGATGGGAAAGAGCTAGTTTGAGTCAGAATCACTTGATGAATGAAAATGACTAGGCCGGAGCCTGGCACGAGCTTTGTTATCCTGGAGCGTTTCTCACATCTTCTTTTTAGCATCTCCCTGAACCACCGACTGGGCGGGTCACATAAAGTGCGGCCTTTAAAGCCTGCAAAGACTCACGCCTCTCATATGGTGAAAGTTCATCCCAAATGAGAAGGCTGAATCCCACGCCGGGAAGTGTTGGAAATACGTGGGATTATTTATGCAACTCTTGTCTGTAATGGGGCCGGTATTTTGCATATGTAGAGGTTTCGCTGGTGTTGAGGCCACGAATTAGTACAGATTCTTAAGAACCTCATATGTTGCATAGGATCAGCAATAATATACCCCATGTTTCGATCATAAGAAGCGAATTCATGATACTAACTGAAATAGGTGAGGTTTATCTTAACTAGTGTCTTGATAACAGAAGAAAACACAATACCACGTACAACAGACAATGATCAAGACAGATACAATGGGTATACAAATGCCCAAATGTGTGGGTATTGCAAGCAAAGAAAGGTTTTCCTAGTTTAATTATTCGAGCAGAACAGTCCATTCGCTCAGTTAGAACCATTGGGGGAGGGTGGGGTTGTTGCGGTAATGCTCCATGATAAATGAGGGGGTCTTCTCAGCACCGTTCAGCTTGTTATGGTCATAGCCCGTGGGGATTAGGAATGTTGTCATTTGTCCGGGGGGGGGGAGGTATTTCCGATTCCGAACCCTGGCTCACATCTATGGCTCTGAGCTTAGAGTTACCACGAATTAAGATGTTACCATGAAATTGATGTTGTGAGCTCTGAGAAACAATCCGCACTGTGTGTGTCAGAAGGGTTCAACGCTACGAGCCGGCATCATCAGACAGCTCAGTGTGTTCAGTGAATGCGAGTTTGGACCGCCATCTTGGACGATGACGACGATGATTATGCTGTTATGCATTGAACTTAGAGATAAAGGCACCTGGTTAGGTGGGATGTATAGGGAGGTACAGGAAATTTGCCAACTGATCTTTACGCAATGACAAGATATGGACAGACAGCATAACAGTTTCATTTAACTAGATCGGGCAGGGGGGGCGCACGGCTGACTTGGTTGGGTTCGCGACATGAAAAAGAAATCCAATTTATGACGTTTTCCTCACATTTTTAAAGGGTTCCGCAGGGGTGGGAGGGTTTTCTATCTTGCACTGCAGACGTTGGTAGGCAGCGGAGATTCTCCACCTCCGTGTTTATGTCTGGAGGGTTGGGACGGGTGTGGGCGCAAAGGGAGCACTCATCGGGTCGGGTTAGGCAAGGAGGGGGGGGGGTGTTGTTTGAGGTCATGCGAAGCATAAAGGCCAGAGTGTGACCTAGCGCAACGGCAACATGCAGACGCCTGCTAATTATAGCGGCAAGGCTGGAGTGTGGGGGCAGAGGCGACAGAAGAAAAAAAGGGCTATGAAGTGGGACTTGGGAGCCAAGGTTGGCCGGGCCGCAAACAGATGATGAGGGGGGCACAAACGCACAAGTCGCCTTCTGGACAAACATGCGGGGCAAGGCGGTGGGGGTTGTTTCTTTGTTGGTGTTGAGGCGCCACAGCATTGAAAAAAGGAGGGCAACGGGGGGCGCCAGTGGGACAAAGTTGGTCCAAGGGGCTATGGAGTGGCAAGGATACCGCCAACCTAAAAAAAAGAAGGAACTGATATGAAGGAATAGAGCTCGAATTGCGAAGGAAAAAGCACAGAGCTGGGCCGAATGGAGGGGGGCAATTACTGCAGAGGACGAGACACCAGTACCAAAACCATAGGCCAACCACCTTGAACCCGCACTATGAAAGAGCGGGACCTGGCACGCTGGAGGAGCTGTATTGATGGTTGGCCAGATGATTGGGTGCCTCCTGTGCGAAAGGACTGCAACGCCCTCTGTTTTGTCCACACAGAAGAATGTCAGCTGGCAGTGGAAAGGATGCTCTGTAAAGCAGGAGCAACCAGACCTGGTCACGGCTCTGCCAAAGCCGGGGTCAACACAGTCCAACAGTCGCTCGCCCCTGTCCATGGCCTGGATATGGGGTTGACAAGGCAGGGCGGTGGCCAATCGCCAAGTGATAGCTCTCTGGACCCCATCGGGCATTAAAACCAATCACCAGTCGAACCTGCTGCCTTCCGCAGCACCATGTTGGAGGGTTTCAGAAAGAAGACGCAAGGGCCGGGTAACTGAAGAACACTTTAACTTTCTTTAAATGCCCGAGCGCGGGATTTAATCCCTCGGCACGGGGCCAGCGGAGTGCCATGACCACATATTCAACCCTGATTAAACTCTAAGTCAAAAGCATGGTGAATGTATAAGAAGTCGTCATAAAGAGTATTCTGCTGTTAGATTTCGGTGGACAGCTTTTTGGGGGTGGTGGCAATGGCGCGAATAAGATTTTCAGAAATTGTCTAGATACTAGTTTTCTCGACAGCGCATCATGGAATACACGTTACACATATAGTAAATTTTGCACATCCCTAATTAAAATCTCATTATATGTGACTGTTACAATGGAAAAAAAAAAAGGTAAAGGAATAGTCACCCCAAATGTAATATCTTCTCAGGCCAGCCCAGAGGGATTATAGTTTTTTGTCTTCAAGCAGAGTTGGGAAAGTTACACGCGAAAAATCGGGCTGGTTCACCCAAGGTTGGGTCACAAGAGGACGAACCCCACTGGGTGGTTACAATGGGGTTACAGTGTGGTAAGTAAGGGTTAAACCAACAGTTGTGGTCCCCATATGTGACCCAAAGTGGGGGTGGACACCACCCAGCCTGTTTGAGGGGAGGGGGACGGTGGCAGCACTGGCGCCAGCAATGCCCGCGGCGGGAAGGGGCCGGCAGAATGAGATCCCAACAGCTGATAAAACAGCACAAGAAGCCCCCGCCACCACCCACTCCGAGGGTCCCTCAGTTAACATCGGGGGGAAAGCCAGCGCGGCATATAGGACAAGGAAGGCCCCACGAAAGACACTGGACGATGTGGGAGAGGGGGAATGGTTGATAATGGGACGCCAGGGGACACTGGGATCAAGAGTAATGACCACCAAATACAAGCGGAACATACATCAGTTGCTATATAAGTAGCAGGCTGGAGGCCAGGACAGTCAAGATAGCACAACAGAAACAAATGTAAGCTATGGGGTAGAAAGGTAAAGACCGGACGTGACGGGGTATAGAGTGACACTAGGGGTATACTATGGGGGTCACGCAGGGTCTGGGCGGAGCATTGTATTCATGCCATATTCCACATAATCGCTCAAGAAGAGCGGTAATGAAGCGGCATAATCTTGGCAAAAGATGGTGCAAAATGATAAGCGGGGGGGGCAGGCAGGCACAGCCCAAGGAGTCGACTGTTCCAGCCAGGGGCTGTACCCACAGGGGAACGTACGTGCGGTGGTGCCGATAATCTTAAAGGTTCCGGATGCTACATACACTTTTACCAGGCGTTGTTGAACTGAAGGTAGTGGTGACAGTGGGGTACCCAAACCACCCTGATGCTGTGAAATCTTGAGTATAAAAACATGCGGGGAAAATCACCCAGAGGGTAGAAGTGTGGGGTGTGGGGGGTTGATGTGAATCTGGGGAAAATAATATGGGGTCTAGTGCCACTGTTTCGGGGGGGTCCGCGGTCACGGGAGCCGTGAGGGGACAATACCTGGGTGAAGTATGCAAATACCGCGAAAAGCGAGGAAAGGCGGGACAGCGCGCAGGCCTGTCTGGTGGGGGGGCACGGGGTCACACAGACACAGGGCCAACCGGGGGGGGAGGCCCCCAGAGAAGAGGGAAGGATCAAAAGAAAAGCCGCAGGAGCGGAGAAAACCAAAAAAAAAAAGGAGAAAAGACGAGGGAGGAGGGGGAGAAAAGGGAAGGAACCGCAGGCAAAAAAGAAAGCAAGACAAGAAAGGGGTTTGAATTGCGGAGAGATAGGCAAGAAAAACGTATCACACGAGGACGGACTAGGGGGGGATCTTAAACCTAGCTCAGACTGCCGTAGCCACTGAAAAGCGCACGGAATCGGTGCGAGGTCGGGCGGGGGGAAGAAACCTGACATTGTTGAGAGTCACATATCGAGATCTACGCTCACGGGGGGGACAAGCAGGAAGCACGACAAAATGTCTCTCCGTACGCGATTGAGTGTCCGGGTGATGTAATAATGAACATATCAGTCGTTATTTAGTCCCGACATCTGAGCCGCTGACGACGCAGTGATTACGTTTGTTTTTGAAAGGAATGCGCCCCCGATCTACCTAAATTCGTCTATGTTCGCGCGAATCATTCGTGAGCCAGCCTCATCTACAGAAGAAGCGAGTATAATGTTTAGTAATGAATCTTTGCAAATCGCCTTTTCCTAATAATGTGCTATTTAGCAAGTTTCACGATGAATGCAGCTAAAGTAAGCAGCTCGGAAGAGAGGGGCGGGGTCAGCAGAGCTCATTAACATTTGAAGGAAAATGCTACAAAAATGGCTTGCTCTGAAAAGAGCTGTTTAGACAGGGTAAAAAAGGTGTTTTTACACCACCATTGAGAAATTTTAACCAAAATATATTATAGACTTTTCATGAAGAATCATACCAACTTGTGAAAAATAGGTCATCCGATGTCCCCTTTAAAATAAGTCATGACATGTAGAAAAGGCACTTATCAAACAGAAAAAAAAGAGAAGGACTTGTTTTGTCCACCCTTGTGGCTGGATTCTGAAAAAATGGAACAGAAGTGAAGTCATATCAAGAAAGTATCCAACATACAAATAAATAAATAAATAATGCTAATATATATATATATATAAATTAACTCTGATATTTTCTTGTAAATTAAAATGTAATGAGTTACTTTATTAGTTACTTGAAGAGAAGTAATCTGTAACCCGTGTAACACTGCTAATAAATAAACTGCTGAAATACATGGTCAACTGCAACATTTTTTTTATGGAAAACTACACCATTCAGATGACTCTTCACAAACTTAACAACTTTTAAATTAGCATCAAATTACTGAATGCACCTTTAAAAATGCTGAATCAGCCTTTAGTTACTATGAACCCATGCTTTCTCAAGTAGCAATTTGAAAACATATTTCAAAGCACACTTGTTTGCATGGGCTTTTCCTCAGGCAGTTTCCCTCTCTTCTCTCCATACTTAGTTTTGCATTATTTATTTTTATGCATCATACTTTTGCACTATTTTTCTTCTGTTATTCCTATGTACTCTCATATTATACCGTCGGTTTTACTTCCTGGTAACTGCTGCTATATGTATGTGTGTGGATGGTAAGTCTTCTGTAAAGCTCTCAGTAAACACAGTTTGGAAAGGTGCTATATCAAAATTGTACCTTCAATTTTACAAACATAAATCTTAAGTAATGCACTTTACTTAAGAAATAATACACACCTTTCGAATGTATTGCCTCAAGAATAAACACTGAATATCAGGGGTGTCAAACCCATATAACATGCAATGCAACAAATTAAAGACTTTATCAGTCCTGCTATAGCAAAAATATTATGAATAAATCACTCAATATAATAATTGGACATGAATGTTATGTTATGAGCACAATTTAATTTTAAATTCGTCTCATTCTGCAATTCTGTTAGCTTCTCGCATTACTTTACCATTGACTACTATTGTAAGTGCATTACTGTAAACATTATTCATATTTTTTGAACGTTTTCTTTGGTAATCTGCAGAATGCCACAGATTCAGTTTGTGCTTCACATTTCCATTAATGAATTCAATAATCTAAAAGGCTTAAGAAAATAAAAGCACAGCTCAAGGTTGTGCTCTGGTTTAGCACGAGTGGGTGGGAAGTAGATGATAGATGCCAAGCTCAGCATGTTAGAATAGGGTTTTATTCAGTCACAACCCACATGTCCACATAGCACCCTGCAATAGCATCTGCATTTGCTTCTTTTCTTAAAGAGCAGGTCATATGGGTTTTTGAAAAATATCTCTTTTGCAGTTTATAACGTAGCTATCCTTAAATGAAAACAATCTGCAAAGTTGTTAATCAAAAAAGTGCATGATAAATAAAGATATTGTCTCTCAAAAGAGAGAGAGTCGATTCTGAATCGCCTTAACGAGTCGCCATATTTTCGAATCCTTCGGTATACGTCACTGGGTAACACATTTGGATAATCCCGCCTGCCCGCGACTCTGACCTGCCCACAAACACTTCCGCTAGTTAGTGTGTTTACATCATGTAGAGAAAACGCTGTGTTCAAGGATACCACAGAAATACAATTCGAACCTTTTGTTCTGTGCATGTCATTTTACCAAGGACTGCTTCTCTAATCTTGGCTTTTATCTTCGTTGGCTTCTAATCTTCTTAATTTGGACTAACAAGCTCTCCGAAGCACAACCTGTAAGTACGATTGATACGTTATGTGTACATGTTCAATTGCATGCTCAAAATATCAAGGTTTTGTGCTAATATGTGATGTATACCTATAGTGCAGCTTTTAGGTTTCCAGGTAAAGCACAATATTTCCTAAGAATGTGTCGATTCATGTAGACTGACGTTGTTCTAATTACTTTGTTTAATAATAAAGAATGTAGTATAGCACACAGACTTTATAATCATTGTTAAATTGCTGTTTATTTTGCTGCCCTGGCAGTTATAGGGTTAGTGCGGTAGAGACGTATTTTTTTGGAATTTTTTGGCGAGTTAGTTAGGATTTCGTTTCGAAATCATTGGCAAATGACTCTAATATTAAATGTATATTCTGAGAAAATTACAATGTTTTCTGACCTTAGATGCATTTAAACCTGTTGTAGGGGACTCCAACACAATATTAGGACACTTTAAAAAACCATATGACCTGCTCTTTAAGTCTCTCATCCCCGCTCAATCAAAACTCCTCTCTGGTTATTGTCCGCCACTCTTGGTTCCTTCTGCTCGTCAGTCTTCCATGTCTCATTATGTGTCTTTTCTCTCCCACATGTCTTTAGATTCACTCTTCCAAAACATAACACCCCACTGTCCCCCTCAAGAGGCTCTTCAGAAGTTGTTCAATCACTGACAGCAAACTCTCCCTCGCCTCTTTTTCTCTGGGCAGCCCTTAACCAATCCACTGACTTCTTTCCACTCGGCTATGCTTTCTTGGCCCTCTCTGCAAACCTCACAATCTTAGGATCGTTTTACACCGCACCACACAAACAAGCAGTATGGCAGAGTTGCCGGTTTATTTTGGTGCTCGTGTAAACAGTGCAGTACTGTGTAGCAGGAGCTTGCGATTTCAGTAATCTTATAAGGTCATTACAAATCATACTCTGCAACATCGATCTAATAAACTTGGGTACGACATGTATGCTGACTGAATGATGATGACACCTAGTGAATCGCAGGCTACGATGCAAGTTTTAGTATAAAAGAATAAAACATCATCAACATGCACAAGTGGTTAACAAATAGAACAAGATGAATCACGCTTTGGCAATTGTGGTTGGACAAGGAGGACAATAAATTACTTATTGGAATCCCACATACTGGTGTTCTTTTTAGATCTTTTCGCCTCCATGCCTTTTATGCTTTAGCGCCATGTCGCGGTGATCAATACATCATTTCATGTTACATTTTTATTGGCTGGTTAGTAGACGTAGGTCGTAGCAACAAACACACTGAGATGGTTAACCTAAATTTCTTAAACTGCCAGAAAATTGTCGCAGGCTGTCTTTGGTCGCAAGACCGTGACAACGGCTGTCTTTGAACCTTTCTCACAGTACGATGCAGGACAAACGAACAAAGAAATCACTGCAATGAAATCATCTTTCATCTGGGACAGGCTAGAATTGTAAAAGGTATACCTGGCATTATAGGGGCATATAGAATAGGCTTTTTAACTATGTATAAAATACAGCGAAATTGCACGATTATGAACGGAATCACATTTGGTTTTTCAACATCGAAAATGGGTAGGATACAACAATTTAGACATGGAGCTGCACTGAGATCTCGATATCTCTGGGATTCAAATATACAGGGCCTTAAAAGTGAAGATTCCAAAAGAAAAGTTTATTAAGAAATCATATTGAGATATCTTTAATACTACTTGAGTTACAGGCAAACAAACTTTGAAAAAAGAATATTTATGGCACTCGGACAGGTATGTTCTATGCAGTTGTTTTGGCAGAAGGAAACTTTTCTAGTTTCAACATTATTTGTTTTTCAGACATTCCTCTTTAAAATAAAATAAGTATCAGCTGAATGCAAAGTGACCCACATTTGGTTTTTGACCACTGAAAATGTTTGGGATCAGTAAGACTTGTAATGTTTTTTAAAGAAGTCTCTTCTGCTCATCAAGGCTGCATTTATTTGATCAAAAATACAGAAAAAAACAGAAATCTTGCAAAATGTTATTACAATATAAAATAATGGTTTCTATTTTAATACACTTTAAAATATAATTTATTTCTGTGATGCAAAGCTGAGTGTCACGTGATCCTTCAGCAATCAGTATCATAGTTCTTATTATTAAGGTTGAGGCAGTATTTGTTGCTTAATATTTTTGTGGAAACTTTGGTTAATTTTTTTAGGATTCTTTGATGAATTAAAAGTTAAAAAGAGGAGCATTTATTTAAAACAGAAATCTTTCTGACAGTATACACTCCGTTCAAAGTTTGGGGGCAGTAGCATTTTTTTTTTTTTTTAAGAAATTAACATTTTTATTTAGCAAGGATGTGTTAAATTGTTAAGAAGTGATAGCAAAGATTTATATTGTTAGAAAAGATTTATATTTTGAATAAATGCTGTTCTTTTTAACTTTTTATTCATCAAAGAATCCTGAAAAAGTATTGCCGTTTCCAAAAAAATATTTGGCAGCACAACTGTTGTCAACATTGATAATTCTAATAATAAATCATCATATTAGAATGATTTCTGAGGAATCACGTGACACTGAAGACTTGAGTAATGATGCTGAAAATTCATCTTTTGTCATCATAACAGAAATAATTTATTTTAAAATAGAAAGCATTATTTTATATTGTAATAACGTTTTGCAAGATTACTGTTTTTGTTCTGTATTTTTTTGACCAAATAAATGCAGCCTTGATGAGCATAAGAAACGTCTTTAAAAAAAACTCTACTTTTCTCCTTATAAAACAACTTTTGAGGCGGTAGTGATATATATTATAATATGATATATTCTTTATATACTGTTTGAAACATATGTGTTGGACTTAATGCATATTCCACAATCTGAGTTAATCTGAGTGAAACCAGCTAAATAAACAGTTTATACCTACATTTTAGTTATAGATTAATTACCATTTTTATGTAAATGTAATTTTTACAGTTTTGTAATATAACAATGTTCTGTAATCACAAGAAAGCTTTGAATGATATACATTACCATTCAAAAGTTTGGTTAGTAAGATTTAAAAAAATAATAATAAACTATTTGTTCAGGAAGAATGCATTACTTATCTCAAAACAATTATTTAAAATTGTAATAATTTTTCATAGTATTACAGTTTTTACTGTATTTTTATTGCATAGAGCTGAAGTATAATGAGATTTTTTAATTAGGGATGCTAGCCAGCTAGCACTGGACCGTGAGAGTGCCAGAGGTGTTGTGTATGTTTTGACAAAAGGCTTTAGTAGTGTGTGAAAATCAAAAACTTCCTACTTTCCACATCTTTCCATATAACACCCAATGATTCCTGACAGCAGGCGCACCTTGTGTATAAATCATGACTTTATGGCAAAACAAAGGAAAAAAAAAAGATTCCGACCCATCTAGCCACTTATGCACTGGAAGTGCTTAGATGTTTAGAACTGGAAATATGCTAGAATGATTTTTTTGCAACTATGATAACATACTCCCCAAAGCACATTTACCTGAACCTAAGCTACAAAACCACATGGTGGGATGAAAAGAGGTGTGTATGTAAACAAGATCCCTGATCATTATCCTTAAAGTCTTAAAAGGTCTTTCCAACATTTAATAAGTTATGATTTAAGTTGAAATATATTTTTTTAAATGAATCTAGAAACCACATCTGTAGTAAAAAAAACTCGTTTTACATAATCATGGCATGCATTTAATTTACTGACTGACCAAAATGACCATCACAAAACAGCAAAAGTTACATAAAGTTTCGGCAACCCAAATAAAATATGTTTGAGATCGTGAAGAGTTTTGTCTTTATATCGAGGCACAACAAACCCCAATCAATATTTTTTTCTACCAAACGAAAACGTCTCAGTTACTTCCCATATTGGGGCCCGAATTATAAGACGCACCTCCGTTTTCCAGCTGGCCCTTTGGAAAAGGCTTTTAAAAAATCAAGTCTGTTTTGTCTCAGTTAAACACATTCTTGTCTTCAATTATTTTATATTGCAATTTTTTTCCTATGTTATTTTTGTTTTGAAAGTAATCATGTTTAAAAAATATACACTTTTTGATATACCATTAAAAAAAACAGGTAGCCCATCTGAATAAGGACATTTTAGGCTATCCATCTAATAGTAGCCAATCAAAATCGTATTAACAGTAGAAGTTAAATCTTACTGTAGTCTTCAATACTGTCTTACGTTTTAAAATCACAAAAAAGGAGCTTGGTCCCATCAGGCTAACGTGACAGTCACGACTCATGCAGCTGTAAGCTTTTTTTTATTCTTTTGTTTTTACTCGTGATCTTTACAACACGCATTACATTATGTATTTTATGGCACACTCGTTTTATGCGTATTTTTGGCGCCACCTATTGTTGTGGGTGTATTATTGACATGTCAAAGTCTAGACCCTGAATATAAGACGACCGCGTTTTTTCAGATGTATTTCCAAGAAAAAAATATTGTCTTATATTCGGGTCAATACGGTATGTACCCGGTTCCCGAGGGAACAGACGGCTGCGTCGAAAATGC
The DNA here is from genome assembly GCA_018155175.1 of Sinocyclocheilus anophthalmus. Taxonomy (NCBI): domain Eukaryota; kingdom Metazoa; phylum Chordata; class Actinopteri; order Cypriniformes; family Cyprinidae; genus Sinocyclocheilus; species Sinocyclocheilus anophthalmus. The sequence goes on from JADLZN010002811.1 coordinate 74,552, forward strand.
TAGGGGAACGCCTTCTGCGACCCACTGCTGCCGCCCAGCAGCCCCTGGAGCTGAAATACGGCGAGGGAAAAACGGCTGAAATGCCGCCGCTTGTTTACGAGCCTCCTGGTCTCTGTCGACAACTGAATTGACAGCGTCGCCGAACAGGCCAGAAGGCATAAGCGGGGCGTCCAGGAGGAAGACCCTGTCTTTCTCTTTCATATCAGACAGGGTCAGCCATAGATGCCTCTCTGCTGCCACCATAGCTGCCATGGACCGCCCAATGGCGCGGGCGGTCTCCTTGGTGGCGCGGAGAGAGAGAGCAGCGGTTCTTCTTATCTCTGCGATGTTATCAGAGTTAAGCTTCTCGCCCTCATCTAGCTCTTTAAGCAGGTCTACCTGGTATGCCTGTAACACAGACGTTGTGTGCAGACACGCACCGGCCTGACCCGCTGCCGCGTACCCCTTGCCCACCAACACTGATGTTGTACGCAGCGGCTTGGAGGGCAGTGCCGGAGCCTTTAAAGACGATGCCATGCCTGGGGACAGATAGCTAGCTAGCGTCTGTTCAACCCGGGGCATCGCCTTATAGCCACGCTCAGTCAGCCCTGCCACATTACCATAATAATCTGGCAGGGATGAAGAGGCGGGTCGAAAAAGGCCTGGCCCACGACCTCGACACCTCAGTGTGAAGGTCGGGGAAAAATGGCAGGCTCCGGCATGGAGGTGGCGGCTTCGCACGCAGGAAGTGTTCATCCAACCTGCTTCGCTGCGGCTCGGCCTGCTTCTCGGCGGGCCAATCGATTTTTAATTTGGCCACGGCACGAGTAAGCACCTCCACTAGCTCCTCATATTGGGGCGATTGAGGGGGCGAAACCTCTTTGACGTCCTCCACGTCAACCTCCTCGGAGGAAGACAGGAGGAGCATCAAGCCGTCACCCGGGGAGGAAGTAGCCGCAGAACGGGCTTCCGAACCCAGAGATCGGGCCCTGGATCTGGTGGGTGAGGAAGGAGATAGGGACTCGCCCGTCTCCATTCCCTCCGCCAGATCCAACTGCAAACCCCACGAATGCAGCCGCCGCTCCGACTCGACGGAAGCGGGGCCAGCACCGCGAGGAATGCTGGCGAAGGCTCCCTCCTCAAAGAGAGGCCTCCGGGAGCAAAGCGTACACAGTGGGAGGCGCTCGCAATGCGGGCAGCTGGCTCCCTCAAGAGCCGATTCTGCGTGCCTCGCTCCCAAGCAAACCACGCACAGGCTGTGTGTATCCCCACTCGTGATGTAACGTGGGCAGGGAGGAACACACAACCTATAATGTGGTTTGCACTCGCCCTTTGCATGCTCTGTCTTAGCTTGAGCCTTAGACATAGCTGCTTATTAGACTTTTTCTCACAATAGACAGACAACAATAAATATGACTGACACACACAGAGCGCTTCGCTGAATGACAGAAAGCTGACGCTGGCTCCGCCGCACGTGCTTTTATAGATTCCTGGTCATGACGTCACCTGCCCCGTGACGTTCTGTTCAGCTATTGGACTGATTTCACATGTGATTCAGAGCGTGGGTCGCAGAAGGCGTTCCCCTAGCGTTTTCGAGCGTTTTCGACGCAGCTCGAGTTCCTGAAGAGGAAACAGACCAAACTGTGATATTTGTGGAATATTTGTGTTTCTTTAAACTGGTGCAATCTGTCCATTTGACTGATGAATGAAACATAGAACAGGAAAATACTAAATACAATCATTACATTGTAGTTACATGAGTCTGACAAAAGTTTCCTGAGGCAGACTTTACACTGCCTGCCCAAAAAAGTCATACATTTTAATACTTTTGGGCTGCTTTTAGCTTTGATAATATTGTGTTTTCGTTGTGGCATTATTTCGACAATGTTATGCAACTTCACAACATTTATTTCCATCAAGAGCATTCATTTATGGCTGAGATCTTGTATTGATTCTGTAAAGTCAGGTTAAGGTCAGGACTCTGTGACGGCCAACTCATACATGAAAATGATTCTTCATGCTCCCTGAATCACTATTTCACAAACTGAGACTGGTGAATCTTGGTATTGTCATCCTGGAATATGTGCATGGGTACATCTTCTGACAAGGCTACGCACTGCATCAGTTAGGGTTAAAATAACTGACGCCAAACATATAACATGTCAGAAACATATTAATCACTGCAATAATGATCCAATACTAGACTCTTAAGTATTTACTTATTTAAATCCAAAAATTCAAAATAAAACATTTATACAACATTGTTGCTGGGTTCAGTCTGATCTTAACAGTTTGAGCGACATAATTTGGATTGTTTTGTGATTTTGTCACACTGCTCATTTCACATTTAAAGAGGGTGTTTATACACAAGTCTTAAAAGCTCAGCAGCAAATACATAGCCTGTTTAATTCTAAGGGCCAGAGGGAGGGTGGAAAACAGTCATGTAAAACTAAATTCTCATTTTGAAGCATGACTAACATTAGTAAACCTTAGGGAATCAAATAAAATGATAAAAGAAATGCATGATTTGACCCCTTTAAGGCTTGTTAGTCATGTACAAATGCTTAACATCACTTCCTATTGGTTCTTGCGAATGGTTCACTTTGAAACCAATGTACAAGTGCAGAACTTGTGCAGGATAGTGACTGAGTGCAGTAAGTTTTCATAGGGTAACTCAAGATCAAAGGAATATGAGCAATGTTCAGTCAGTCTTAAACCTCGTTCACACTGACAGCTGAATTGTATCGCAGTCGGTCAACAGATTGCTGTACTGTTGGCCGGTGGTAGGCCTTCATATTTCTGGATGTCTGACTTTATCAGTGGACTGCGTTAACAGGTCATAGCATTTGAAAATATGTTCACTTTGTTGGCAAAAATAAACTGCCATTCTATTTTGACTAGGAAATAGTTTTCTTGTTTCTAAAAATGGCCACATCCCATCGCAAATAAATGACTTTAGGTGACTTTAGATTACTGTTAATGTGCTTTATGCATGGAACATAAAACAGAAGGTTGAAGAATGTGGGTAACCAAACACTTTCTGGTCCCCATTGACTTCCATATTATGTTTGGTTACCCACATTCTTCAAAAGATCTGCTTTCGTTTTCAACAGAAGAAAGAACCTCACACAGGTTTGGAACAACATGAGGGTGAGTAAATGATGTGACAGAATTTTCATTTTTGGGAGATGATTAAGTGTGATGGCAGCTATGACACTTCCACAATGTTATATATTTTTAAACTACAGAGCTTTGATCATCAAACTAGGCATTAAATATCATTTAAGACTAAGATGTTTTGCAGATATAGAGTAACAACTGATATTTATATGCATTTTATGTAAGTAGTTTGTTATACTGCAGGATCTCATTGATTTTGCACAGTGTTTGTTGTTCTTACCTGGCTGTCCTTGAAGGGCGCTCTTCTGGTTTTGTCTTGTTTGTGTTAAACTCCATTTCCATAGTCCCCTTCTCACTATCCTGGTTCTGATCGGTAACCCCTGTTCATCATTTCTCCATAGATACTGTTATATCTGCCTTCTCTTCCTGTCATTTGCGTCTGATTGTATTGTCTTCCTCGTTTGTGTTTTCTGTTCTGTGGTAAGGTTTTGGATTACCTTTGCAACTTTTTGTTCTGTTTTTGTTCGTTGTTCTTTTCAAATAAACTGCACTTGGAACTTACCTTTTTTTTCTCCTGGCAATCCGTGACAGAATCAAGACGCCATTACAAGTTCCAGCAGTTTGTTTTTGTTACCTTTTTTTTTGGATCATGGACGATCGGATCGTTCCTCCTCCTTCGAAGGAGCGCAGGGCTCGGCTCCAGATGTTGGCGGATCTTCGCCAACGGGGATGGAGATTGGAGGTTTCGCTCAGACCTTTTGGAACCTTGCGGTAGGGATGGGACTTCATGACTCTGACTTAAAGAAGATTTTTTAATGATTGTTTAGACAATCCCGTGCCTCCTCGGGAGATGGATGGGCTTAAGATGCTTGACTTTTGGGGCCTCATTGATTATCTTGGTTACCGCAACTTGGTGATCTCATGTCGGTCTGAGTCCCTTGCAGTGCCCCCGGAGATGCCAGAGCCCGCTCCAGTCCGGGAGCCCACAGAGCCCACTCCAGAGCCCGCTCCAATCCGGGAGCTCACCTCTGTCCTTCAGACTTCCCCCTAAGCGGCGTAGGTGGAAGGAGTACAGAAAACACACTCCACAGCCCCTCCAGTCCCGGATTTCGCGGAGTCCAGTCCAGTCCCGGATTTCGCGGAGTCCAGTCCAGTCCCGGATTTCACAGAGCCCAGTCCAGAGCCCGCTCCAGCCCCGGAGCCCACCGAGCCCAGTCCAGTCCCGGAGCTCACCGAGCCCGCTCCAGTCCCGGAGCTCACGGAGGCCGCTCCAGTCCCGGATCTCACGGAGGCCGCTCCAGTCCCGGAGCTCGCAGAGCCCAATCCAGAGCCCACTCCAGCCCCGGAGCTCACCGAGCCCAATCCAGACCCCGCTCCAGTCCCGGAGCTCACCGAGCCCAGTCCAGAGTCCGCTCCAGTCCCGGATTTCACGGAGCCCGCTCCAGTCCCGGATGTCACAGAGCCCGTTCCAGTCCCGGAGCTCACAGAGCCCACTCCAGACCCCGCTCCAGTCCGGGGAGCTCACCCCCTCTGTCCTTCAGACTCCCACTAAGCGGCGGAGGGTGAGAAGGATGCATGAAAACACCCCACAGCCTGCTCCAGTCCCGGATTTCACAGAGCCCGCTCCAGTCCCGGATCTCACAGAGCCCGCTCCGTTCCGGGAGCTCACAGAGCCCTCTCCAGTCCGGTAGTCACAGAGCCCGCTCCAGTCCCGGAGCTCACAGAGCCCGCTCCAGTCCCGGAGCTCACAGAGCCCGCTCCAGTCCCGGAGCTCACAGAGCCCGCTCCAGTCCCGGAGCTCACAGAGCCCGCTCCAGAGCCAGCTCCAGTCCGGGAGCTCCCCGACCCGCTCCAGTCCGGATCTCACCGAGCCTCGCTCCAGTCCCGGATCTCACAGATCCCGCTCCATTCCCCCGAGCTCACAGAGCCCGCTCCAGTCCCCGAGCTCACCGAGCCCAGTCCAGAGCCCACTCCAGTCCCGGAGCTCACAGAGTCCAGTCCAGAGCCCGCTCCAGTCGGGGAGCTTACCACCTCTGTCCTTCAGACTCCCACTAAGCGGCGGAGGGTGAGAAGGAGGACAGGAAGACTCCCTTCAAAGCCTGCTCCAGTCCCGGAGCTCACAGAGTCCAGTCCAGAGTCCGCTCCAGTCCCGGATTTCACAGAGCCCAGTCCAGTCCCGGAGCTCACCGAGCCCGTCCAGTCCCGAGGCTCACCGAGCCCATCCATCCCGGACTCACCGATCCCGCTCCAGTCCCGGATCAGAGCCCACTCCAGAGCCCGCTCCAGTCCGGGAGCTCGCAGAGTCCAGTCCAGTCCCCCCTCCAGTCCGGGAGCTCGCAGAGCCCAGTCCAGAGCCCGCTCCAGTCCCGGAGCTCACAGAGCCCGGTCCAGTCCCGGAGCTCACAGAGCCCACTCCAGTCCCGGAGCTCGCGGAGTCCAGTCCAGAGCCCGCTCCAGTCGGGGAGCTTACCACCTCTGTCCTTCAGACTCCCACTAAGCGGCGGAGGGTGAGAAGGAGGACAGGAAGACTCCCTTCAAAGCCTGCTCCAGTCCCGGAGCTCACAGAGTCCACTCCAGAGCCCGCTTCAGTCCGGGAGCTCACAGAGCCCAGTCCAGTCCTGGAGCTCACCGAGCCCAGTCCAGTCCGGGAGCTCACAGAGCCCACTCCAGACCCGGAGCTCACAGAGCCCACTCCAGTCCCGGAGCTCACAGAGCCCAGTCCAGTCCCGGAGCTCACAGAGCCCAGTCCAGAGCCCGCTCCAGTCCGGGAGCTCACAGAGCCCACTCCAGAGCCCGCTCCAGTCCGGGAGCTCACAGAGCCCAGTCCAGAGCCCGCTCCAGTCCGGGAGCTCACAGAGACCAGTCCAGAGCCCGTTCCAGTCCCGGAGTTTACAGAGCCCAATCCAGAGCCCGTTCCAGTCCCGGAGTTTACAGAGCACAATCAAGAGCCCACTCCAGTCCCGAGCTCACCGAGCCCAGTCCAGTCCCGGAACTCACCGAGCCCAGTCCAGTCCCGGAACTCACCGAGCCCAGTCCAGTCCCGGAACTCACCGAGCCCAGTCCAGTCCCGGAACTCACCGAGCCCAGTCCAGTCCCGGAACTCACCGAGCCCAGTCCAGTCCCGGAACTCACCGAGCCCAGTCCAGTCCCGGAACTCACCGAGCCCAGTCCAGTCCCGGGGCTCACCGAACCCAGTCCGGAGCCCACTCCAGAGCCCGCTCCGTTCCGGGAGCCCACTCCAGAGCCCGCTCCGTTCCGGGAGCCCACAGCAGTTCCTCTGAGACTAAACTCTCTCTGCTCTGGTTTTTTCATACTCCTGAGTTTTTCTGAGTGGATTTCGGTCCCACCAATGTTGCCTGCCAGGATTCTGGCTCTGTCCTGGTTGCCCGTCTGGGTTCTGGTGTGGCAGGAGCCTCACTGGCTCATTCCTCCGGCTCCATCCTGGCCATCTGCTGGGAGTCCTACGTGGTTGGGGTCTTGCTGGTCCATCCTGCCAGTCCCGCCTTGGCCTTTCACCCTGCCGGTTCTGTGCTCATGCCTTGGTCTAGCTCTGTCCTCTTCCGTTGTTTGGTCCTGGCCTGCCATCCCTCCCCCTGGTGAAATCCGTGACAGATTTACATTACAAGCTATCAGAACTTCATCTTACTTTTTGGCCATATAAATATCAGCAACTTCGCCAAACTGCAAATTTTTGCTCAGTTTGTGCCTCTGAATAAAACAGAGGTGTTTTTTACTTCTCGAGTATGAACTCCATGTTCATATATCATACTATATGAATTATAAAATGCTGATATATCAAATGTGAACGGTAAAAAAAAAACACATTCAAACTTTTTTCAGTAAATATATTCAGACTAAAGTTTCAATAAACTGCTCATTTACTTTTTTATAGACTACATGATTACATATTCACACAGGAGCAATACATTTTTCATAATTTATTGATTCTGCCTAATTCCTCTTTTTCATCTTTTGAATGTTCCTTTCTAAAATAGCCTACCACTTATGTACATTTAGATAGTCTGTCTGTTTTGTGGACATTCAGTCAAAGACCAGTCATTAATCAGGTGGCTACACTGCATTTGACCACTGGATTTGCAAAAATCATTTCAGGTGTTTCAACATTGCATCAACTACTGATGAACACATGAATGTTTATCTGAATTATCGCTCAGTATGTTATTTAACCATGCATTACTATGTCTTTGGAAGGCTTTTGTCTTTTAAACACATTAAAATGCACAAATTCACATTATTTGTTATTTACATGTAATGCAGGCATTGCCAAACTTTTTTGTCATCTGAACCTCTTTCACCTAATATATTTACTTGAGATTTTAAAATAAATATTTAATAATTAATATCACATTTGCACATTCGCGGTTCTCTGACATTGGTTAATAGTCACATGACATGCAGGTAAACAAATAAAATAATTCATTTTTCATTTTGATTTGTTATTTTAAAATGATTTGTTTTACATTTTTATGATTGAATTAATGATTCACTTTTCATTAAACGCACAAACCCCCTGCAGTACCTCCATACACCCCATTTTGGGAAACCTTAGCGTAGTGTAATGTTTAATGCACTTTATGATGTAAATTACATCGAATGGAATATATCTTACTCTTTGTATTTCATGTCAATATGGTACAAGATTATCTTATTTAAATCAAATGTGAAAAACAAGTTAGGTCAAAAGTAATCTCAAAGTAATCAAAAGTAGTGAGATTATATTACCTAAAATGTGTAATGTAGTAGATTATGTTACTAACTACAATTTTTGTCATGTAATTTGGAATCAGTAATGTACTACAAGTAATCTACCCAGCTCTGCCTGATTGTTATTTCATATGTCAGGCTTTCCAGGGTTAACGGGCTTTCTGTGGAGCATCCGGTAGCTTAGCTAGCTACATTTTTCGAGTAGTTTTTTAACAACATTAGACTCTTGTGCCCTGTAGTACCTCATGCCTTATGTCCTTGACAGAAATTGGAAACAATAACCCAAGCTGTTCAATACACCTCGAAACATCTTCCTTAACTTTCTATTGTTTTTCTTTCAGGATATTTTGAAGCTGCACCATCAGTTTTAAGCCTTTCTGGATCTTTACCTCCAGCAAAGAGCTAATGGATGAGTAAGACTGTCACTGCGGGATGTTTACAGTGAGCTGTGTGTGTGTGGAGTCTTATTGGAGACATGAATCATGTTGTGTGCTAACAGACGACAAGCTAAATTCCCCAGCACTGAATCAGGCCTCTCAGCTGCACTAAATGATGTTGTGTTTATGATGGTATACTCTACTCCAGTCTACATGTGAGAAGATGAACTAAACTCCAAAGCTGTTATTATCTCTGTTTCATCACTGGCCCTGTTTATTACTGCAGGCATCAGGCTATGGACAGCTCTGTATGAGCTCTGCTGAAACGCTGATCTACAACCACACTCAGATTTTATTATCAGCTATAAAGAAATGAAATAAATCTGCAAGGAACCATTTAAAAGACCATATCCACCTCACCGCTTTCCTTACATACATAAACCATTTTTGCTGCTATCTTGAATAAGAGCAAAACAATAGAACAATAGATCTTCTTATTGTTTGCTATTGAATGAAAACACAGCATGTGGGTGTATGAAGAATGATGCAAGATGGGAAGTGTGTTTAAAAGAGACAAGAGGATGAGAGTCGCATGAGAGGACGACTAATAAAGTCTGTAGCTCATATTTTAAACCTAGTTAGCTGCCTTCATAAACAGCTGTCTAGACAAAACCCCGTGAGAACTGAGTTTAATTATATTGAATGTGCTCTGGTAGTGTATTTCAAATGTTAAAAGTGTATTTTTAAGAAACTGTACTTGCATATAATATAATATTAATTAAATAAAAGCCCACTTAAGTGTACTTAAAGACAGCATACTTTCATGACTTTTTCTAAACACACTTAAGTAGACTTTTAAAAATTCACTTTATAAAAATGTCAAATTAACTGTCTAATTTACCCGTGTGTATTAGAATTGAAGTTCATTTTTAATGTACTACATTGCACATTCATCATTGCAAATGTGTAATTACAGATATACTTCAATTTATGACATACAAGTTTCAATAGAAATTACATTAAAGTGTATTTTAGTTGATCATAAATACGTGTCAGTACATTCAGCAGTACACTTTAACCGCATTTCAAAGACAATATAATTAATTATGAAATTACATATAAAGATGTATTTAAGTACTACTTCAGTGGGTCAAAAAACACTCCTAAGTTCAACTAATTGCATTCAGCTTAAATTGAAACTGTAATACATTTTCATTTAATTGCAATTAACACACAATTAAGTGTCAGAAAACATTAAATTCAGTTCAAACCAAGTATATTCTTTTAAAATGTATTATTTCTGTAACATTTTTAAAGAAATGTAATGTGTTTAAAGAGTATATTTCTTTTTCCACAAGGGAGAAGTTAAAAAAAATGAAGTTCATCAACCTAATGTCAATCCAAATCCTTATGACTTACTTTTTTTGGCTGTTGACAAAAATAGATGAATGAAGGATAAGACTGTCAAGCTTCAAAATGCATATTGATGTATCATAAAAGTGATCTATACAACTCATACACTATATTCTTCTGAAGTCAGATTGCTTTGTTTGACACACAGCCCAGATATTTACATTATTATTCACTGAAAAGCTTCCAGTCTGACATTAAAATATGGTGCATTAATGATGATGCAAAAAAAAAAAAAAAAATTATATAATCACAGTGCAGTGATTTCTTTCATGGAGTTTGTCGCAATGCATAATGGGATTAGCTTTTCGGCAAAGGATACATTCGATCATGCCTTAGAATTTGGCCAGAATCATCTTTCACATCAGGAGCGTGCCTAGGATGACTTATAATGCCGCCTGCGTAGGCAGCTCACTAGGTTTTGGAACAGAGCCATGGTGTCACTACATGTGGGTGTATGAAGAATGAATGAAGAAGAGAAAGTCTGTTTAAAAGAGAAAAGAGGCGGCGAGGCAGAGGGTGAGAGGTGTGTGAGATTGAGAGGAAGATGAGGAGAGGAGTCTCTAGCTCTTTTCCAATACTCAAGTTGCTGTGTTTCTGTTTGCTTTCTGAAATGGCAGATGGCTTCCAAGGCAGCATCGTAACCTTGATGGAAGCACATAAGTGGCTAATTTGGAATGCTCTCTATAGGCATGCCACACAAATAGTGCTCCTCACTAGAAGCACACAACAGACTCAGAATCGAATAGAGTTTGGTGTCAGCATGTTTTGCTAAGTTAATATCACAATAGCTCTGTGCCCAAATCTAGTCAGTTGCCTACATAGGCAGCATTTTAAAGCTTTGGTGCACTTGCAACACTGTTCTTTTATGCTGATTAAGATTCATTATTTTATTCTTGGGCAGCAATGCATATATCCCTTACAGAGAAAGCAATCCCAGAATGCACTGCATCTAACTAGTTTGCCCAGTATTTGAGTTCTGTGCTTTCATGCTTATTAGTATTACATTCACTTAGCAACATTTTAATGTCAAACTATTTCAGTTCACTAGGTCGTAGAGCAAAGCCAATATTCGATACACAAAGAAAGAAAGAAAGAAACAAAAAAATCATAGCATATTGGGTTTTATTCAGTAGCCATGTGTGCACAAATTTGATGTGAAATCTGAATACAAACATTTTCACGAACAAATCATGATTCATCAGTAACTGTCATACAAAAATCATTCTAAATTAATGACTTTTTTTTTCAGATGTTCACAAAAATCACATCATTGGCATCATAAATGTGTTATCACGAAATACATACGTACATATAGTTCATCTTATATAGAGAGAGACACTGCACATCTTTAGAGAGCATCATTGCCGAGAGTGACAAAAGTCTGTAAAAGAAAGGTTGTGCAGAAAGCCCTATAATATTTATGTGGTTTGGGTGTGTTTTATGCAACGTACTCCAAATTCATTAACATTAGACTGAGGTTAAGAACCAATTAACGTGCTTATGCATATGTTGTGTTAAAATCTATCCTATGCTTAAAAATATGAATATTCCATGCAGTTATTAGAAAATGGGACCCATTGGGTTTGAATTAGATGAGAACATTTTTATTATACTTTCTAGCATTGAATGAAATATAAATACACTAAAAGTTTGGAATATATGTATATATATATTAGTAATGATCCAGCAGAGCAGGCGACCAGGACCAGTGCAGAGCCAGAGACCACCAGGGCGGAGCCTGGCTCCACACACCCCACGGACCAACAGCAGAAGCACTGCGACTGCAATTGAGAGCTCGAGAAGTTAATAAATGGCGCCCCTTTTCCGTAACCGGACATTCATAAATTCAGGACGCTTTCTGTATTGTGTCGAACGCCAAGAGTTCATAACGCCAGATTGGCTTCCATGGACTCTCTCTCACTCTCTCTAAGGCGAAACTGTCAGGGACCAAGCCCTCCTTGGCCATGACAGGGCAGAGCAGGGAGTTCAAGGACGGCCTCCTTAGCCGTGAAGGACAAGCGAGAGCTCAGAAACGGCCTCAGTGGCCATGACATGGCAGGTAGAAAGTCCATGAATGGCCTCCTTGGCAGTGGAAAGTCCATGAATGGCCTCCTTGGCAGTGAAAAGTCCATGAATGGCCTCCTTGGCAGGGAAAGTCCATGATGGCCCCTTGCAGTGTCGGGAGAAGGCAGTGGATTCAGGAACGGCCTCTGGAGCAGACTCAAGGACTGGATCGGCCTCTGGAGCCAGTGTTTCATCGACACCTCAGATGGCAAACGCCATCATGGGCAGCACAGTAGACAGAGAGAAGACCGCTGGGCTTGAGAGTGTAGAGACAAATGGGATGCCAACCGCTCGCACTGACATCAGTGGTGGGTCCATCACACTGGCAAGGCTTCTCGTCTGTCCTGGCCTGCATCCACTGGAGCTTGGGTACTATAGTCACCCACCTCCCACTGTTCTGACAAGACCATGAAAGTCGTTCCTGAATTCTCTGAATGTCTTGTTACGGCCACAGGGGCCGTTTCTAACTTCTCTGTGCTCTCAATTGCAGTCGCATCTGCTCTGCTGTGCTGGTCTTCAGCTCCGCCCTGGTGGCCTCTCCGCATCCGCTGGAGCTTGGGTACTATAGAACCCCGCCCCCCCAAAAAAATCTTCAGGGCAAACTTGGATGGCATTCATGTGAGCAGACACTGGCAAGGTGGCCATGATGGCTAGAGACTCCAGCGTGGTGGCCGTGACGTGACAAGGCTCTGGTGTAGCGGCCATCTTGACTGCAGGCTCCGGCGTGGCGAGCATCTTGGTTGAAGACTCCAGCATGGCAGCCATGTCGTGAAGAAACTCTGTCTTGGCAGCCATGATGTGAAGAAGCCCTGGCTCAGTGGGCATGACATGAATAGGCTCTGGCTTGGCAGGTGTGGTAGGTACTAGAGAATTGTGGGGTTCCTCATCCATAGTCCCCACAGTGAACCACTTAGCAACTTAGTAACAAGGAATAGTCAATAAACTCTGCTGATGATTTTTTTCCCCAGGCAGTTGTGAATGTATGGGTTCATTTAAACCCACACGGAAAATGTTCTTTAGCGCAATGTCATTAAAATCCACATAGCAAGAAAGTTCAAGAAAATCCTCAACATAATTTTCAATAGTCCACTTTCCTTGACGTGGGCAAAAGAGACAAAAAACTGCTGGGTTCATATTTTGGATCTAGCTTTCTGTAATGATCCACTGAGGGCAAGTTGCAGTAGAACCCATGTGCAGTTTTATTAAACAGAAGGTGACTCAAAATTACAAAAATAAACAAAGACTTGACTTGACTCAAAACATGAACAAGGACTTATCAAAAGTGGTTACACGTACATAATCATATTAGAATGATTTCTGAAGGATCATGTGATACTGAAGACTGGAGTAATGATGCTGACAATTCAGCTTTGATTACAGGAATAAATTACATTTTACAATATATTCACATTAAAAAAACTGTTATTTTAAATTGTAATATTATTTCACAATATTAAATTTTTACTGCAATTTTCATCAAATAAATGCAGCCTTGAGACTTCTTACAAAAACATTAAAAAATCTTCCAGACTGTCTAAAAATGTAATTATATTTCATACCTTATAAAAAAGCCAATAGATTATGCCACATGCAGTACGAGCCAAACTGCTACCATTGCCAGTCAGTCACAGGTGGTATTAGTAGTGTAGGTCCCTGTGCTTTTCTGGTCCATTTTACTGTAAGATAAAGACTGTAAATTTTAAATACACATCTATTTAAAAAGAAAATATATTTTTAAATAGTTAATTTTGTCTACTTCAGTGTGATTCTATGGATGTCCTCCACAGATTAAAAGATCGATTTCACAGGGTCTTAAAATGCTGTAGCTTACAAGGTTATGCAACAGAGCTATCATACTGTATATACCTTAGCTAACAGAGAGAAATGTCATTTACATCTTGCGTGTGCGTGCTCGTATGTGTTATTGCCCTTGTTCTGTCCTGTATACAAGCACATAACCATCACAAGCGCTGATGAAATGGTATTGCTGTGCGCAGGGTCCCCGAACGCCTGAAGTGAGCTGTCACTGTCACGTTACATTAGTGCCCTGTGTGAGTCTGATCTCAGAGGCAGCACATCATCATACGCCTGCCTCTTTTTCCTCTGTGTCCTTCCAGTCACACACACACACACACACCAGTCACAGTCTCGCACGAAACCATCATCTGTAATTCAAATGCATTTTTAGGAACTAATGGAGATTGCAGGGCGAGTGAGCGTCTTCGTGGCAGCTCATTGGAGCTCTTCTTTCCCTTTCCTACATTTGACGTTGCTGTTTTGATAATGGCACGTCAAACTTGCTGTCATCTTGCATATTAAAATGAATAAAGCAAAGTTACTGTTGCAGCTAATGCTAGAGATTTGCAAAATGTCGGAGAGATGTAGACATAACAGACACATCTGCCTTTCACCTTGAAATATATGACATTTATTCCTGTTAGAGAGATTCTGAGCTGTGAAGCTCTTAGCATAACATAATCATGCTATTGAGTTCATACTATTGAGTTGAAACTAGCATTCATGAAATCTTATTTACAAGCAGCACAAATGTAATATTAATGCATGCAATAAAGTAGGGTTTAATCATTACACACAATAGTGGAGGGCGATTCATCCCCGGTATTTAATGGCCTGTCAGTGAAGTGAAGTTTGAACCCTATAGCACAGGCAAGAGTTATCCAACCCTGTTTAAGTAGCTTACTGCGAGTCAGCTCTGTCTGTCTGATCCTCTTGCTGCATTACTGTGAGTTGCTCCGGCCTCATCCTGACACTCAGCTGGGATCTCCAACGTGCTCGGATTATAAATGACCTAAACTGTGTTTGATGTGCCATCATCAACCTGTTTTTGTGCGTCAGACATTTGCTGCCATGTACAGAGAATGCAGAATAAGGTCTCCTACACAGACAACTAAACGTAATGTAACCAAAGACATCGCTATGTGCCTGAAACACATTCTCATGCAGAGTGCATTGATAAATGAGAATTTCAGACAGACAGATCCAGTTTAAATTTGATGCTCATCCTACCTCTTTTTTCTGTGCACCACAGAAAAGTAGCTCCAGCAACATTTTAACATAGTCATATTCTGCAAAGCCTTTATATAGCCTTGACATAATTCGGTAAAATTCTGTAAAACCTTGGTTTAGGGGTGTTGCAATATACTGTTTTTTAATAATTAAACATCAATAATTAAAATAAAATTAAAATTAAATAAAACATTAAGAAATAGAACTGTGAACGGAATTCCAGGTCTAATTGTAGATGGGAAGTAATCGTTTTGAACTGTTTGCAAATACTATTTTAAAATATGCACACGAGCATGCCTAATATGAGAAAAATACAAAACTTTTCTTATCTCATCACATTCAGGAATTACATGAATCACATAAAATATACCATATTTTAAATAAAAAATTGCCATTTGATAAAATAAAATAAAATAAAATAAAATGTGCATAAATGGAGTATGACATAAGAGGGAACCTGCCATGAATCAAACATCAAATAAAACAAAACGACAGGAATCAAAAATCCTCAAATGCCTTGTTTTTTAAAGTAGCATTTCAGAGAGCTTACGTTGTGGAGAAACCTTCTGACTGAATCAACCATACACAGTATATAACCTACAGGAGTAAAGTTTGCACCAAATACATACCACATGTTAAAAATTTCCCAAAATTTTTTTTTGCTGTTTTTTGTAAATTAGCTATAATAATTTTGCATTAATTACAATCTTTAATTGATTAATTAGCATAAGTTATTACCTCACCACATGCGCATGACATCATTAACAACAGTTCTATGTTATTCAACTAACATGGTTCAAATGACTGTGGACTGTGGGCATGTTACTATTGTTTCAGGAAAAATTAATAGTACATTTTCCCAACAATGGATTGTACACTCTAAAAACTGAGTTGCTAATTATGGTAGTTAAGCCTGATTTGTTCACGTTCGTGTAGCTTCAACACTCCAAAAGCGGTGGAGCCGACTGCTGTATAAGTCGGCTTATAGCGCCATTCATCAGAATCTTTCGAATGATAGCGACAATCATCGACTGGTGTACAGCCTTATTGCACGCCAGCTTACGCTCATACCCTTACCTCAGGGAACCGAGGTTATGTTGGGAACTGAGGTTACACTAGTAACCGGAGTGTTCTCTTTCAAATGGTTTCTCCTGTTGTGGTGTTCGCTTATGGGGAAAGCATCCAATAGCACCATACTATAAGCAAGAGTAGAACGAAGCCACTCTGCGAGCCCAGCCCTGAAGCGCCTATAATGAGCACTCCTAAAAAGCATGAACCAAATATGAGACCCAAGTCAACAGGCTGGGGTCTACCTAACAAGACCTACTCCACTTATACAGGGGATTAGGTTATATGAAGCACAACTTCCGTTCCTGAGGGCTGGATGTCCAGCTCTAAATCTGGTGAAGAAAGCGAAGACCAGCTGGCTGCCACACAGATATCACAAATTGAAACTCCGCTGGACCAAGCCCAGGAGGAAGCCATTCCTCTGGTGGAGTGGGCCCTCACACTGATAGGACACTGTAAGCCTACTGTGTAAACCAAGGCTATAGCTTCGACTATCCAGCGAGTCTCTGTTTCATAACTGGCAGGCCGTTAGAGCATCCTCCGAAAAAAATTTAAAAATTTCAATACAAGAGCTGCTCTGAGTGCTAAAACGGGCCAGATTGTTCAACGTACACTGTAAGAGTGTACTCTAAGCTGCTTCGAGAAGTAAATTGGGCAGTGAGAGTTGCCACCTCTGCCCTCCCAAAGACAGACCAGATCATTCGAACCATTTGGGGATATAATCTCCATTCTCCTGGTGCTACATTGGCCCTGGACAGCATGTCTCCTTGGTTCAGTCTGCCCGGCACGTGAAATATTTTCAGCGAAAAGAGGTTGCACTGTGCCCATTAAAGGAGGCAATGAGCCATCCTGTAAAGGGAGCATGAGCTGAGACCGCCTTGGTAATTTATAAAGGCTACCAACGTCATGTTGTCCGAGGCGGCTAACATGAAGTTGAGCATCATCTGGAAAACTCTGAATGATGCTGCTAGTCACTAAATTGTCAGGGAGCGTTCCGGCATTATCCATGCCCACATCTAGACTGAATCAATAACTGTCCCCAGAAAGACGACTTGCAGGTTGGGAGACAGAGAGCTCTTGGCTAAATTGATTTTTATCCCAAGCTGCTCCAGGTGACTGAGCAACAGCGACCTGTGAGTGATGAGTTCCAGTTCTGATCTGGCTAACACAAGCCAATCGTCGAGGTAATTCATAATACGGATTCCCATCTGCCTCAGAGGGGAAAGAGCCATGTCCACGCACTTTGTAAAAGTATGCGGGGCCAGAGACAGTACGAATGGCAGGACTGTATATTGATAAGCCACCCCTTCAAACATGAATCTCAAGAATGGTCTGTGATGAGGGGCTATCTGGATGTGAATGTAAGCATCTTTCAGATACACAGAAAAAAAACAGTCCTCGTGGCATATCTGCATGAGGATCTGTTTCAAAGTCAGCATCTTGAACAGCCGTTTCATAAGTGCACGGTTCACATGCCTGAAATTGAGGAATGGGCCTGAGCCCGCCATCTCTCTTGGGAACAATGAAGTAGCGGCTGTAAAAGCCTGACTTGCTGCTCGCTTTTGCAAGCAGAGTTTGCACTTCAGACCAGAGAACGTGAGCATTGTTGTCCTGTTCCAAAGTGGCCTGTGAGCGAACTGAAGTGAGTAACCTAATTCTATGGTTTTTACTTTTACTTTACTTTTACTTTTAGTCATTTAGCAGAAAAGGGGAAACGCTCAGTTATCCCAAGCGACTGTAAATAAGAAAAAGTAATAAAAAACAAAAGCTAAACCTATACATACTATATACCTAAACAAAATCCACTCTAACACAACGAAATCACAAACAGAATCTATAAAAATGACAACTCTGCAACAAACTTTCAAACTAAAACTTTAAATGAAAGCAAAAAATAAAGCAACAACAATTCAAACATACCAATAATAAAAGTTATTAAAACTAAAAGCTAAAAGCTTTTAAGAAAATAAAATAAATTAAATAAATATGACAAATGCATACAACAACATTTTAAAACTAAACATTTAAATGAAAACAAAAAATAAAGCTAAAAACAATTCAAAATATTAAAAGAACAAAATGTATGAGTACACAAACACTACATATGTGGAAGGACAGCCACACACATACTGTTATGTAGTCCTGGACTCATTCAAACACACAAATATATTTTGTTAGCTATATTAAGCAATACTCTGAACCCCCGGAAAGCTGAACCGGCCCCTGCTCCATACAACACTGACACCAGATACTTTACACCTCATGGAATTGACCAGGAAATGGTCCATAATCAAGAGGCAACTGCAGAGTAGAATTATTTTCTACTAATTATTTAATAGGAAAACCTTTCTTTGAATGGACAGTGTATCCTTCAGGTCATTGTGTATGTTGTCTTTGATATTTTTAGACTATTTTATTGCATGCTTATGATGGAACCCATTCCTGTGATCCTTTCACTATATGTAATCCTACCTTGCTTAATATCTATGAACTTGCCTTCTTATGATCGAAACAAGCGAGTATATTATATATTGGTACATAGGCAACATATATTAGGGTCCTGAGAACCTTTAATAATTTAGATTCAAGTCCATTTGCAAATTACCAAGCTTAGAGAACAAAGGGTCGTAAACCCTCCAGCAATTGCCACCTCCCGCTCGGAAGTTCCATCTTTCTCATTGGACAAGCCCATCTTGAAAAGCGGAGATCTTCTCCGACCTTAAAGGACCGGCTCCAGGGACCCTCCCAGTCGTGTGGTTTGTTATTTCGATAGAAGCTCCAACGCTCCAGAACATCCTAAGCTCTTGCCAGGCTTCGGCCTTGACCTTTCCATTAATCAAGATTCTCTTACTCAAAACTGGTTCTTTTCATTGGCCCTAATTCAGCAAAGATCAACTGGAAACTTCATATTACATCAAACCTCTCTTTCAGACAGATGAGACATGCAAGTCAAACTTAGCCTTATTAATTGATACATGATGTATCACTTACACCTTTTTTACAAAGGTGTGTTTGAACTAAGAATCTGATGTTTCCCTCAGGCAGATATTCTGAATATGCAAATGGTTCTATAATTTCATTCCTTATTTCTCTTCTCTGTACTGAGTTAAACTTTAACCCTTCCCTATACCAACTGTATGCATGTGTGTATATGTGTATGTTAGACTAGTTTAAGAGTTTATGTAGTATGTTAGACCAGTTCAAGTGTTTATGTAGTATGTTAAACTAGTTTAAGTGTTTATGTGGTTAACAAAACCTTACGTATCACACTTGACGTGGTTCATTGTTTGCTTATAACTTGAGTCACTTAATCATGCAGATTTATGTTACAAGCTTTTGTAGAATTGCACAGTAAGGAAGTTATTTCCCTTAACCAGGAAATTAACGTTCTTAGAATTTACAAGACAGTTGACCCTGAGAGGTCAAATAAATACAGCGGATCTAAATATTTATAATTAAAACTAGTTATGATTAATTATTCATATATCCCATGAGCTTATTCTTCCCATATCTATACATGTATATATTTATATAAATAGCATTAAATATAATACTGTATATCTATAGAGAAATTTCATTTGCCATTTTGGATGTTTACAAACTCAATAAATAAAGTAAAACTTAATAAAAACCTATATTCATAAAAAAACTAACAAAATGACACCTTACTACAACGGGAACTAAAACTAAATAGGAACTAATACAAACTCAAAGTACTTCGTTATAGTAATCCTCAAAAATAACACTGAGGCACAACCCAACATGCTAAAATACAACAACGTCTGACAACATAGTGATAATAATTATAAACAACTGAACAGAAGTGGTAAAGAGAAGATAAAGCGTACTTTATGTCCTGTGCCGTGTCCTGCTCTGTGGAGTCGCATGTTAGGAGAGGGTCTTTCACACCTCATCTTCACACACGCAGCCGGCGAACGCGTTCCCGCGTAACAAGCGTCTTTTTATATTTGTCTAACAAAACTCAAATTGAATTCAGCAGGACACACTTTCCTTTTTATCACAACAAATGGCCAAGCAAAGCGCACGACACTGACAAGGTACGCGACACAGTACGAGACCAAACGCCATTTCAGCATGTCTCCACAACCTTATCTATTTTTTAGAACCCGCTTGACCCATCCGAATGGCTTTTCCAAGCCTGGAGCCGGATGGCAGTGGGTCCTGAGTTTTTTTAGAGGGCAGTCGCCCATGGAGCGGAAACAGACTTAAGGGTAATGAGGAGAGGAGAAATGCTCTTTTGAGTATGTGGGTCCGCTATCACAGTGGTAATTTTGTTGGGCACGCACTGAAGGGCGGCTCCAATTTGAAAAGAACTTCCGTCGCCCAGAGCTAGGCGGGTGGATGGAGAGTCGACGTGAGCTTTCTTTAAGGGCAATCCGGCCTCGGCAGGACCAGACCCTCTCCTCTTCCTCTCTGCATACGGATAAAGACGGCTTCTGAGGCTCAGGTTCCAGTGTCACTCGGGGGCGGGGTCCCTGGTGCTTAGGAAACGGGTAGTGTTTCGCCACCTGAAAGCGATGTGAAAGCCCAGGCTCAGACTTGGCTTGAGGCTGGGTCATTGACAGCATGGGCTTAGCAGGCTTCTGAAAGGATGGAGCCTTCTGGCAACATCAAGCAGCCGCAGAGCTGGAGCGCTTCAACAGGGAAGTGGAGGACAGAAAAGGGGGAACAGATGAGGGAGGACCGCCTTCATTAAAGAAGGTAATCCCCAAGCGAAGCAGGGTGAGACTCATGCTCTCGCAGTGAGAGCAATCCTTCCCGGTGAGTGCTGCCTTGGCGTGGGTGCTGCACAGGCCCGCGACACACTCACTGTGTTGTGCAGGGGTTCCCTGCATGAGCCACACTCGTGGCACGACATTTGAAACAACGCTGCTAAGGAAATTGCTCTTTTCAGTCACCAGATGGCCGTAGGGGAAGCGGTGTCTTTCTTCTTCCTCTGCCGGGGCTCTTCTATGGTGAGTTGCAGCTTCTCTTAGAGCTTCTTTCTTCTTAGGCTTCTTGCTTGCAGAGTCAGCGAGGAGATGATCTTCGTCGCTGAAGGAGAAAAATTCTGACGAAATGGCGCTCAGAGCCGACTTGTATAGCAGTCGGCTCCACCCCTTTTGGCAGGTTGAAGCTCCATTTATTAATGCAGTTACACAAACGTGAACAAATCATGCGTCACTATTAAGTAACATGAGTTTACCACCCCCCTAAGCTTACATGCAAGGGGGAGACTGTCGGAAAGGGCACATATTGTACTGGAAAGAACCCTGGTTGACACTCAAAAACAACCTAGTACGTGCCACATGTCAGCAAAAATGGAGAAAAAAAGAAGATATGGTGTTATCGCCACTGGGGCCACACTATATCTGTTTTCAGAATATAACATGCAAGTGAGATACACTATCTGCCCTTAAAAAAGTTAGCTCACCAGTGAAATTATTTTGGATTAAGTAAACAAATTGACACACCATTCGACTTCCCCTAATCTGCAGGAAGTGATGAAGAGTAAGATATTTGTAAGTTTTTACAGTAATGTTCCATATCTCTTCTACCTCCCTACACGTCGTATTTTGGGTGGTCCTGTGATTCATTGGACCAAAGTTAGACAAAAAACATTAAAGGAAATTGACTATGCTTTTTTTTATATAGGATTACACATATTAGTGTTGTTAAGTAGTTTTACCATGTACCGTGGTGAAATGAACTCTTATGAACATCACCATGTGATTAACTGCAGGGGGAACCCTTTTTTTAATGGAATAGCTATAAATTAATAATAAAAATATACATAAAAATAACTATTTTATCCTTACAATAAAACACTTACTAAAATATTTAATATTTTATTTGTTTACCTGCATGTGTCATTTGACCATTAACCAACATCAGAGAACCGTAAACATGCAAATGTATTAATTAATTATTAACTTGCTACCTTAACATTTCAGGGGGTATTTCATGTAAATATATTAGGTTAAAGAGGTTCAGCTGCAACAAAAAATAAATAAATAAATAAAAAATAAAACCGATTAGAGTATGTGAAAATTTAAATCTAATCGAAGACATCGTGTTATGTGTGGAAGCGCGATAACAGAAATAATTCATGGAATCACACTTATACCTTACCCACACTGGGTACAGGACACCTCCGGGACCCTCGGGCAGGGGAGAGCAAAGGCCAGGGTCGGTTTGTGCAAAATACTTCCGTCCTTTAAAAGTGTGATATCATAAAAATACCAAAGCTTGTGCAAAGCCGGCCAAATTAGATTAAATGCCACCGGAGCATTGGTTTAGAGTTGGTGCACGGAAAAATGGATACACTGTTTCCCCCGGTTTAACCAGCCTGGAATACGCCGCATCATTCATTTGAAAGAAAAAAAATACAGAGTAAACAGATCTGTGTTCTAGTTATGTATTCAAACCATGTTTGCCATGATTGTTATATCCGCTGTCAGTGTTTTTTTATATGGGTATACAGGCAGTACCAATTTTCCTTGCTTCAGGCAAGCATGACTTTGACACACTACTTCGACTCTGTGACCTCTGGCAAACCTGCATAACAAACTTCCATTCTTTCCTGAATATTGCTAAATATAAGTACTTGCAAATTGCAAAACTTTTATGATGGTGGTTAAACTCTAGAAAGCTTCGAGGGTTTCACCATACATAGTATTTTGTAGTCACCCCATCCCAAGAGGCATCTCCAAAAATGTATTGCTCAGCTAAATGGTGAATATTTCAGCATCTGTCAATCTGTCAGCACTGGCAAAATATCCTTCTGTTGCCGCCATCCCCCGCACTCTCACCTGTTTGGGCTATTATATATATATAGCTATTATAAATATATAATTAATATATATATACACCCTTGTGTTTTTTTGAAGGCTTTGTTAAGTTTGAGAATAGTGTTCTTGCATTCTTTCTCTCTCCTGCAGTATCTCACATTTCAGCTGAGCTTTTTTTTGTGAGTGCAGCATGTTTTAGGAGATAACTGCCTAAGCATGGCGACATTTGAGCCATCAGGTAGCATCGTGTGCATGTTCCTCTGCCCTCGGGGAATAGCGGAGCTTATCTACTTTCTTGTCACACTATCAGTGTGTTGCTCTGACATTGCAACACTGCTGCCCTGACACTGCTTAAAGAAGAGTGGCTGAGGCATTAAAGTGTAATATATGTAACAATCACATGTATAAAAGACATGCGTTATGTAAAATTGCCTCACAGAATTGGTAAATGGAATGAAAGTAAGAGCACTGCATCCGTAAGTAAACATTTGATTTACTTATGCATTTTTTACATTTGTAATTATTGTATAACAAGAGATCAGTTGTTGCACTTTTTGTTAATACTCATCAGAAGATCCCAGATCCTGACTTCCTGACTAGATAACCTTATTACCTTCATCTCACTACCTCAATCTTACTACCTCAAACTCATTACCTTAACCTTACTTCCAATTTCAAGCACATTAGCTCATCTTGTTACTTCAGACTCTTCAGACTTCAGACTTCAGATTACATTAATTTTGCTTCTAATTTAAATTTGGTTACGTCATCCTTACTACTTTAACCTTATGCTCTCAGAGAGAAAAAAAGGGCCTTTAGGGGTACAACAAATCGTCACTGGGGCAGTGCCTTTAAAAGGACAAATTTGTACCTTATTCACGCATAAAAGGATCATATTACTACTTCTATTAGGAACTTATAGGGGTAGATAAGATGCAAAGTTGTTCTTTTAAGGGTAATGCTCCACTGAAAAAATTCACTTTTTTTCTGACATCTCAAACTCATTATCTGAAACTCATTAACTCAACCTCACTACCTGTAAATTGATACCTCAACCTTCTAATTTCTAATTCAGTAGTTCAACCTCTAAATCTAAAAAACTTCATCAGCCTCATTAACTCAAAACATACCTCAAAATCAGTAACTCAACCTTCAAATTGCAGTCACATTACCTTAACTGTACCATCTCAAACTCACTACCTCAAACACATTACCTCAACCTTACTATCTCAAACTCATTATCTTAACTTCACTACCTCAAATACGTTACCTCAACCTTACTATCTCAAACTCATTGGGCCCTATTTGAACATTCTAAGCGCATGGTCTAAAGCGCATGGCGCAATTGCGCTTAGGGTGTGTCCGAATCCACTTTTGCTAGTTTAACGACGGGAAATGTCAACCTAAAGGGTTGTCCCCTTTTCTCTTACTGATACGGGTTGTTTTGGGCATAACATGCCATAAACCAATCAGAGTCTCATCTCCCATTCCCTTTAAAAGCCAGTTGCGCTCACGCCATGGCAGATTCGCTATTTACATGGCGGAATTTGCAAGGGGAAAAACTGAACGCTTCTCTAGTGAGGGAACATTTTACATTTTAATCCTTTAATTTTTCAGTTTTAAAAATGTTTGTGTGCTGCTGTGCATCCATGTGTGTGTAATAAGCAGAGTGTATGCGCGTTATGCACCCGCCTACAGGCGCATATTACTAACGCGCTCTTTAAATAACAAAAAATAAATAAATAGTGTCAGACTTTAGACCAGGTTTTTGTTGGTCAATGGCACAGTCTATTTCAGTTGCCTCAAAATAGCAACTCGCCAGCAATGCGCCTGAACACAAATGGGCGAAAATGCATTTGCTATTTAAACAATGTGCAAAAAAACAATGTTTACCTCAACCTTACTATCTCAAACTAATTTTCTTAACCTCACTACCTCAAACAATACCTCAACCTTACTATCTCATTATCCTAACTCATTATCTTAACCTCACTACCCGAAAATCAGTACCTCAATCTTGCAATTTCAAAATTAGTACCTCAATACCTCAAGCTTCTAATTACAATCTCATTACCTCAACATTACTATCTCAAACTCATTTCATGAACTTCACTTCTTCAAACATTACCTCAGCCTCACTACCTTTAATTCATTACTTCCATTTTCAATCTCATTACTTCAGCCTCATTACCTCAACCTTTCTACTTTGAAACCAATACATATACCTTACATCTAATTCCAACCTCATTACCTCAACTTTACTTCCAGTGTAAAGCACCTTCATGTTACCTTAAACTCAACTTCACTACTAATGTTAATCTCATCAAATAATTCTCATTACCTTAACCTTGCTACATCAAACTCATTATTTCCACCTTTCTTCCAATTTCTACCTCATTACCTCAAACTCACTACTAATCTCTGTGTCATTACCTCTACCTCTTGGGAATAATTTAGTTAAAGAGGCTGACATCAGCCTATCCTCCACAGGCTTTAGACACGTATTTATCTTTCTGTTGCTAAGCTGCTGAAAGGCGCTTTTTCAATGAAGCAGAGATAATATCATTCATAAGTAAAGGAGTCAATCAGCTTGACAAATGAATATTTGTAATGTGTGGGAACTGACTGTCTCTCAGTTGAGCCATGGGAGTTTCAGAGCAATAACAGGAGACAAACTATATAACTCTGATGTGTCCCCTGGGGGGTCTGACTCACTTTTCTTTACATGCCCATTCAATTACCTTCATCAGGATCAAGGGTCTGCCTCACACACACACATACAAACTGAAGATTCCAGTATTCAATTACAGCTGAAGCGATATCTTCAGACTGTGACTATTGTTCACTCATTGAGTCTGTACAATCAGCCCTTTTACAGATAGTTTGGGACCTGAAATCTCTCTAGTCCCTATAAAAATGAGCTTTCATTCCATGGGGCCTCTATTGTTTTTCTCCTCTGGTCTCTCATGAAAAAGGCTAACATTGTTGCAACTGATAATGAAGCTTAATGTTTCTCACGACACACTCTTCTTGTGCATGGAGCTCCTATGAGGCTTGTTAAGTTGCTAGCTGTGGTATTTCAGTGGGTATTGTTGGGTTGAAGGGTGCCAGGAATGCAGGCAGCGAGTCGATGGGTTTGAAATACCACTGTGCCACTCCAGACTTTGTTAGTAGCTGCATGGCATCAAGATGTTAAACAAAACACACAAACCAATGACATTCATAGCACAATAGAGTTTCCTAGGGTGGATACTGTAAGACAAAGCAAATATAAATGATTTATTAAAACACTGAACTGTCATCACACAGAAATCCAGCTTATTGTGGAATGAGTTATGAGCTGTTATTATTAAATTCATCCTCTTTCAGCAGACACACAGTCACTAAAAAATACACAAATTTGTGTTTTTCATGGATTTGTTTGCATCATGGTTCTGTGGAAAAGGGGATCGGTGATCGGAGATTGCAAAAATTAAGCCATATGTCTCAGCAAAATTCTGCACACTCTAAAATTAAAGTCAACAGTTTATATTTTGTGAAAAGTCGACAAAACCATTCCAAAACTGATTTAATGAGAAAGCATTAATATATTTTGATTTGTTAAGCCTTTTTAGAATTTTGTTTTGGTTAAGTAATGCAAATCACTACACAACTAAACATTTGCAAGAATGTTGTAAATTAGACTTCTCAGTGTCCTTATTGCAGAATAAACTGTTATAACTGTCATTGTGATTTATTGTTTAATTCACTGTTATATCCATGTTCTGATTACCATAGTTTATTGCTTTGGAGCCTCCTAGCCAATAATCTGTTTCTTTTTCTTTTTTCCTCTTTTTCAACAGTTCAGTGGTACATAAAACTACCAAAAACGAGCACCTTATAATTCTATTATATGTTTAAAATGTATATTTTCATTGTTAGACATGAGATGGACTGCAGCACACACACATTTCACCACATGTAAAAGGAAACATCCTAAGGAAACATAATTTACACATGTATGTCTGCCCCAAATAATGGCCAACACACTCAACACTAAGTCCATTTAATTTGTATTTATTTATAAAGTTATTTGTATAGTGCATATCACATTGTTTCAAAGCAGCTTTACAGGATGCTATTGTTATCTTCATGCCTTATAGTCACATTTAGCAGATAAGAGCTGGGCAATGATATAGTTATATTTTGCAATGATACAAACAATCAAGCAGCTGAGATTTGCTATATAGTATATCACTTTAGGTCAGTCTACAATGTGTATGCGGATAAAGTTGTATATACTTATATATCCATTATTAAATAAAGAGCTGTGCATTAATATTTACATTTTGCAATGATATAGTAAGATACAGTATATATTGCTTTATGTGAGTATGCTCTATGTATGCAGGTAAAGTTGGATGCACTATATATATACTGTATATATAGATTATATTATATCGCTGGGTGAAATATACCTTGCATTTTATAATGTGCATTCATTCCCTCGCATAACATTTGGTCTTCTGTAGTGCCTTATTAAAGGGGTCATAGGATGCGATTTCAACTTTTTCTTTCTCTTTGGAGTGTTACAAAGCTCTTGGTGCATAAAAAGCGTCTCGGTTACGTATGTAACCCTCGTTCCCTGAAGGAGGGAACGGAGACGTCACGTCGTGACCGACGATTTGGGATCTCGCTTAGAGGGACCAATTTACTTTGAGTGTAAACTAAACAAGCCAATGCACATGGCATGCGATTATTGCATCCAGCTGCTGCTGATCACAGCTTGAGTATAAGTAGGCAGCTGGTGCAGCGTATATTCAGGTTTTTGCTGAGGAGCCGAGTCGGTGACCCGGCCGCTCAGTGGTGGTTCAGGAGCTGTGGCGACGGGACGTGACTTCTCCGTTCCCTCCTTCAGGTAACGAGGGTTACATACGTAACCGTGACGTTCCCTTTCAGTCGGTCACTCTAGACGTCACGTCGGAGGACCGACGAAATTGGGATCCTACCAAAGGGCCACAGCTACTGCCCCTTCCAGTGTCCTGTGGAAGCCACCTGCGCCCCTATTTTTTGGTGTAGGCCAGGGCTTCTTCACAAGAGGTCCCGCTACTGCTGCAATGGCACTACCCAATGAGTAAGACTGGATAACACTGGGAAAACGTACCCGTTCTACTTGGAACATGGGCGTTACGGAAGCTCGAACCTTCCCGAAGAAGGTTTCGGAAGCAAATACACACATGAACATACCTTAGGTGCATATGGAAGAATGGAGGTGATTGAACCCTCTTGGAGTGGCAGAAGTCTGCCGGGGAAACACAGGCTCTAATGCTATACCGTGGACTTTACACATATGAGATCCACTTAGGTCTTACATATGGAACCCAGCCTTCTACCGGTTCTCGAGGATTCAGCGAGTGAAGGCCTGGCGCCGGACGCTCCGCCACGTCTGGCTGCCGAGGGGATGGAGGAACTCAACAGGGTCTACTGTATGGACTCTCTGGAGTGGTTTTGCAAGCCAACCTGAAGCCGGGGCCTTTCAGTGCTTCTACCCGTTTGAGGTGATAACACAGGAGGATACTGGCTCCACACGAAGGCTATAGAATCTAGCGAATGTGTTAGGGGTCCCCCAGCCCGCAACCCTACAGATATCTGTCAGGCGAAGGGCCCCCCGCCCCCCAACCGAAACCCCCCCCCCCCCCCAGGGCCCCCCCCCCCCCGGGGGGCCCAGGGGGAAAAAACCAAAAAAAGGTGTAAAAAACAAAAAAAAATTTGCCCCCCCCCCAAAAAACAAACAAAAAAAAAAACACCCCCCCCCCTTCCCCTTTAAGTTTGTTTTTTGAGTGGGCTCGCAACCTGAGCGGGCAGGGCACACCCTGTGGCTGATAAGCCAGGGTGATGGCATCCACAATCCATTGGGCCCATCCTCTGCACTTTGAGCGGGCCCAAAAAAAAAAAGAAAAATTTTTTTCTTTTTTTTTCCCCCCCCCCCCCCTTTTTCCCCACTTCCTTCTGCCGTCCTCCAGACAGAAGAGCTGGTCTGAGGTCCTGAAGCTTTGCGTCCGTTCTACGTAGCACCTTAAGGCTCGGACAGGACAGAGCAAGACTAGGGCTGGGTCTGCCTCCTCTGATGGCAGCGTTTGGAGGTTCACCACCTGATCCCTGACGGGAGTAGCAGGAACCTTGGGCACGTAGCCGGGCCGGGGCCTCAGGGTTACCTGGGAATCAGCCGGCCCGAACTCTAGGCACGAATCGTTGACCGAAAATGCGTGCAGGTCCCCTACCCTCTTGATGGAGGCCAGTATAAGTAGGAGTAGAGTTTTCATTGACAGAAACTTCAGTTCGACTGTCTGCAAAGGCTCAAATGGGTCCTGCTGTAGTGCTGTGAGCACTAGACTCAGGTCCCAAGAGGGTATAGATGGAGGACGATGAGGGTTAAACCTTCTCGCCCCCCTAAGGAATCTGACGACCAAGTCATGCTTCCCCAACGACCTCCCTTCTACGGGTCGTGGTTAGCAGCGATTGCAGCGACATAAACTTTAAGGGTGGAGGGAGACAGCCTTCGCTCCAACCCTTGCTGCAAAAGGGACAGCACAACTCTGATCAGGCATCTTCGGGGGTCTTCTCGGCGAGAAGAACCCCACTCAACGAGCAGGTTCCACTTCAAGCGTAGGCGTGTTTCTTAGACGGTGCTCTCGCTGAAGTGATGGGGTCAACTACCCCTTGGGGTAGGCCACCTAAAACCTCCGCGTCCCGTCCAGGGACCAGACATGAAGTTTCCAGAGGTCTGGACGCTGGTGTCAAGGGGTGCCCCGTCTCTGAGTCAGTAATCCTTTCTCAGAGGAATCGGCCAGGTAGGGGCTGTCGCGAGGAGCATTAGTTTCCGGGAACCAGGTCCGGGAAGGCCAAAAGGGTGCCAACCGCAGGACCTGCTCCTCGTCCTCCCTGAACTTGCACAGCAACTGTGCAAGAAGGCCCCCCCACCCCCTTTTTTTTTCACTTGGGGAAACGCCTACTTGCGAATGTCCCCCGCCAGCTGTGTGCAGAGCGGTCCGTGGCCCGAGTGGTTCCGTCGGTCAGGGTGCTAAGAACACTGGCAGTGAGAGGTTCTTTCTGGAGAGGCAAACAGGTCGACCAAGCCCGTGGACACGTGGCCCCCCAGCTGGTGGTTGAGGTATCCGTGCAAACCACAGAATGCCTGGCGACCTGCTCCAGGGGCACTCCTGCCCAGAGAAACGCAAGGTCTGACCACGGGGTGAAGGTTTGGCGGTAGGCCGGTGTAACTTGGACCCGGAAGTTGCCGCGTTGCTACGCCCACCTCGGGACTCGGCCATGGGCCAGTGCTGCAGCGGTCTAATATGGAGTAGCCCCAGCGGCGTGACTGCCGCTGCCGCTGCAGCTGCCATATGCCCAAGGAGCCTTTGAAACTGTTTCAGTGGGACCGCCATGCTGCTTTTGAATGTATTCAAGCAGTTCAATACCGACTGAGCACGTTCCTGCGTGAGGCGTGCTGTCTGTTCGACCGAGTCCAACTCCATATCGAGAAAAGAGATCCTCTGCGTCGGGTAGAGTTTGCTCTTTTCCCAGTTGACCGAAGGCCCAACAGGCTGAGGTGTGAAAACACCAAGTCCCTGTGCTCGCACAACTGCTCCTGAGACTGGGCGAGTATGAGCCAATCATCGCGGTAGTTGAGGATGCCGATTGCCCCCCCCCCCCCTGCTCTCTCGTGGGACAGGGCTGCCTCCGTAACTTTCGTAAAGACACGGGGCGACAGGGACAGCCCAAAAGGCAGGACCTTGTACTGGTATGCACGCCCCTCGAACGCAAACCACAGGAATGACCTGTGGCGCGGAAGGATCGAAACATAAAAGTACGCGTCCTTCAGGTCGATCGCTCGCTGCGAACCAGTCTTGGGGACGGATGCACCTGAAGATGCGTTTCTGCGTCAACATCCTGAACGGGAGTTTGTGAAGGGCCCGGTTCAGCATGCGCAGGTTCAGGATTGGTCGTAACCCACCGCATTTCTTGGGTACAATAAAGTAAGGGCTGTAAAACCCCGACCTCATATCGTCTGGAGGGACCGGCTCTATCGCGTCCTTCGTCAGTAGGATTGCGATCTCTGCACGCAAGACAGGGCATCTGCTGCTTTCACTGACGTAAAGTGGACGCCCCTGAACCTGGGAGGGCGCCGGGGTGAACTGAATCGCGTAGCCGAGCCTGACGGTTCGAAGGAGCTATCGAGACGGGCTGGGTAGCTCAAGCTAGGCTCCCAGACACCGCGCTAGTGGTATCAACGGAACTACAGGCGTACCCGCGGCGGGGCAGCGTGAAAGAACGCAGGGACCCGTCCCGGGCGTCTCGTAGCCGGTCCGAGACGGGGTCTGGTGTGTGTAACACTGACATGCGTTCGAGCAGAGGGTGCGTGGGTAGTCCGTTGGTTCGTCCTCCGGCCCGATCCCGCTCCCCACCCTGCGCTCACCCTGCTAGAGAGTAGGGTGAGTGTGATACGACACTGGATCGTCCACAACCCCCCGTCCCTCTGGGGACCCAAAAAATAGAGGAATTGCTCTTTGTCGAGAATTTGGGTACCACCGACCGAGGTCATTGGTGGAAAAAGATTCTCCGCCCGGTCCTCCTCCGGGGGAGGGAGTGGTGTGCTTACCATCTCCTGAAGAGCACGTCCCTCCACCTCTGGGTCGCCCGTCTCCGGGCCTCTTGCTCTCTCGCTTGCCACCAGTTTTGGCGGGGGCCTGGACGGGCGGGGCGTCTGCCCTGCGACCGGCTCCACGGCACCGTCTTTTGCTTGGGCAGGCAGGTGCTCTGCTCTTGTTTGGCGGTGGCAGGGGGCCGCCCTCGGCGACGGCAGCAGCTGCACACCGGCAGGATGTACCTGATGGCCTCAGTCTGCTCTGGTCAGCGGAGAACCGCTGGGCACGTTCTCCACCGTGTCGCCGACAGGCCGGCCTGGGACACGGGGGCGTTCAAGAATCGTGTCTTGTCCGTCTCGCGCATGTCAGCCAGTCACAGCCAGAATTGGCGCTCCTGGACCACCATAGTGGACATGGCACGACCCAGAGACCGCGCCGTAACCTTCGTCGCTCGTGGCGCGAGGTCCGCCGCGGTTTGGAGTTCTCTCTGAACTTCCGGGTCGTGCCCACCCTCGTGCAAGTCCCTCAGTGCCTTGGCCTGGTGCACTTGCAATCACGCCGTAGCGTGTAAGGCGGAGGCAGCTTCTCCACCGGTCGTATAGGCATCGCTGGCCAGCCGAGTACCTACAGACCCGGGAGAGGAGGCACGGTTCTCCCTGCCGGTTGGAGGCGGTATTAGGACACAACTGCATCGCAACCGACCGCTCCACCGGGGGGACCCTTGTAACCCCCTGACTGCCCCACCATCGAGGGTGGTGAGGGAGGAGGATCCAGCAAATCAGTTTCTGGCAGTAAAAAGGTGCCGTCCACGACCTGTTGAGCTCCTCATGCACCTCCGGGAAGAAAGGCACCGAGGCGGGGCGCTGAGTACCAGCGCGGACCACCCCGAGAACCATTCGTGCAACCTTGAGGGCTCGGGACACTGTGAAAGTCTTCACTCGAGCCCTACCCCTACGGTGGCCCGGGAAAGCATAGCCATTATTTCTGGATCCGATCCAGGCATTGCTACGGTCCCGGAGGAGAGCAGCGCAGCCGAATCTTCCTCTCCAGAAAGCTCTGGCTCACCCTCCGATGCTGCAATCGACATCTGATCGTCGGGGGGAGCCTCGGAAGAAACAGGTGGTACCCCCCGGGAGGGTCCAGCCTGCTCTTTTTGAGAGCTCCGCTGGTTTCGAAGTGCCGGCGGCTTGGGCATCCCCGGAGGGGAATTCCTCACCGTTACCGTAAGACCAGTCCGCCCACCGCTAGAAGAAGGACGCCCCCGGCTGCCACCAGAGGGAACCCCAGATCTAGGCGGTGGCACGGGCACTCTGCCCCCTTGCAGGTAACGGAGTCCGGTCCACAACTCCAAGATGGTCATACCCACTCAATGGGAGCATGAGTCATCCACGAAAGCCACCTCAGCGTGCTTCATGCCCAGGCACGAGAGGCAGCGATCGTGACCATCACCCAGCGCCAGGTAACGACCGCATCCAGAACGCCCGGGTGATACGTTGTCTATAGCAAGACCCACATCGTCTTTATAAAGACGTAACGTCAAGTTTGCCAAGCAACGTCGTCTTTAAAAAGACGCACCCGAAATTGCTCTTTTAGGGGAAAAAGCTCTTTTAGCGTGCTGAGGCGCACAGGGGAGATGATCATTTGCAACACAAACAGGGGGTAGTGCAGCCTGATGTGTGCAACACACTCGACACGGGAAACCACCACCGCTGAAGCGCCGTCCGCCAACACGAAGAGCTCTCCAAGAGCGTGCTGAACTCGTTCAGTCTTCTCTCCGTAGAGTAGTCAGGAGCGGAACGATGTGATCGCTCGGCTCCGAAGCGAAAAGCTGAATATGCGCTGCATCTGCTGCCTACTTATACTCACGCTGTGATCAGCGGCAGCTGGATGCAATAATCGCATGCCAATGTGCATTGGCTCGTTTAGTTTACACTCGAAGTAGATTGGTCCCTCTAAGCGAGATCCCAATTTCGTCGGTCCTCCGACGTGACGTCGAGAGTGACCGACTGAAAGGGAACGGAAAGTCGCAAAGACTAAAGTCTCAAATCCAAAGAGATATTCTTTATAAAAGTTAAGAGTCAAACACGTCTACCTAAAACGGCTCGTTCTAACACGCCCCCCCATATCTACATCACTATGTGGAAATATGTTCACGTTCACGCAAAGAAAGAAGGCGTAACTTTTATTCTCGCTGTAGTATTGTTGTTGCCGCCGCCTTGTCGTAAAGGCACTGTGTGTTTCGTTGTGAAAGCGAAACTACTTTGTTTGGTCTTCCAAAAGAGGACGATATGGCTTCGTCATGCCTAGAGCTGATCCGTGCTGGTTGCTGAGGAAATACCACAACTTTGCGCTGTGGACCCACCGGATCGGCTTTCACCCGTGGATGAACGGAGTCCAGCCTGGGTCGTCACATGTGGTTGCCGCAAGACCACCGGCCGCTCCTTCGTCGAATCCGCCTGCCGCGCCGTTCTCAAGCCCTCCGGCCTCTGCTCACTCTAGCCCTCCGGCCATTCCTCACTCTAGCCCCCGGCCTCTGCTCACTCTAGGCCGCCGTGTGTGACACTGTGTTTCGTTGTGAAAGCGAAACTACTTTGTTTGGTCTTCCAAAAGAGGTCACGACTACAAATCAGTGGTTAAGTTGTATTTACAACACTGTTCCAGAACACTTCAACCCAAATATTCAGATGTGTGCAGCTGACTGAGGACTGTTTCTTGATCCTGGTAGAATAGACTACAATGCTGGCTGTTCTCACTCAGAGACTGTAAGTAAGTTTTTTATATTTAAAGAGTTTTTATATTTTTTTATATTTAAAGCGAGTTTTTTGGGCAGTGTAGAGTAGGACTTGTTGTTTGTCATTTCTCCAATCACAAATGCAGACATGGTTTTATGTTTACGCGGCGCGATGCAACGCAGCGCGTAAAAAGAGTGTATAAGTCATTATAATCCATAATTATGTCCCCACTGAATGCAACGAATGCCTCGTTTATAATGGGTTTTCATGTTTTTGAATCATCGCTCCGGCCTGACAGGGCATCATAACAGTATGGTAGGGGCGTAACATTTCCGTCACACGCTTGAGGTATTCAGCCAATCACAACGCACTGGATAGCCCTTTGGGGTGCCCCCCCAAAAAAACAAAAATATTCACGCACACGCTTTGCGTTTCCTGGGAAACGCGATGAGCTTTGTAAAAATCGACGTGTTTCAGAAAGGCGGGGCATAGAGGAAAAACAATAATGTACAGTATGTGGAAAATAATGGGTTTTTTTTTACCTTAAACCGCATAAACACATTTCATTACACCAAATACACAACATAATGTTATTTAACAACATCATATGACCCCTTTAAACAGTTACATTGTATGTGTGTGTGTGTGTCAAATAAAGCAAAATGGAACTTTTCTATCCAACATATGGGACTAGTGATGTGATTTGTTGAAGAGGCTTTCATGTAGGTAATCATGTAGATTATTGCATGAACTATCTGTTTTATCATATAAATTGCAGTCTGGCACATTTTGGAATGGAACAATGAACTAAACTAACCTAGAAGAATTAACATTCACATATTTGGGCCAAAAACAACTGAATTTAGCTGCTTCACTGGATCCAGTGAGAGGCGAGTGAAGGAGGAAGAATGCGCTCATTCTGTCCTCCTCCTCTCTGAAATGTAGGTGGCTTAGCTTGTGATAAAGCCATGTCATAGGCAACGATTCCCAGAACAGAGAAAAAGAAACAGATAATGTTTGACAGGAGGTGAGAGAACAGAAAGGGATCCTGTGATTCTGTTGTTGCCAAGAAAGGGCAATCTTGCTTTCCCCTATGCTAAAAATACAGGCCAGAAACACAGACTCCCTTGGTGTCTGTTTAATTTCATTGTCAGTTGCTGCATGAACTGGTGGATTGTTAATGGTTATTCACTTCTAATGACCATAAGTTTGGCACCCGCTGACTCCTCAGGATGTTTGTATGAGGGGTCAGGGTTTGGCTGGTTAGCTTTATCAGTTAGTCCCCAGCGGCAGATGCCTTAACGACACTATTATTAAAATGATACATATACCATGCATTACTCCGGTCTTCAGTGTCACATGATCTGTCAGAAATTATTCTAATATGCTGATTTGCTGCTTAAGAAACATTTATCATCATCAATGTTAAAATTATATATTTTTTCAGGATTCTTTGATGAATAGAAGAACAGCCTTTATTTGAAATATTTTGTAACATATTTTGTAACAAAAGTTGAATTGTAGTGTATTTTTGGTGATATATTTTTAGCATTAATGTATTGATGTTTCACTAGTGCCGATTCACCCTAAACAGCAAAAAATAAACCAACTGCCATATTTGACTTTTTATCCATTAATGAATTTTGCCCACATAATTATGTAGTTACAGTATCTACCAGTAGGAGCTAACTGCTAAAGCTAACCAGCTAAACCATGATCCCTGCCTGGAGTCATATGAGGTAATCATTGGCATTTACCTCTTAGGCACCCCTTAGGCACTAAAAAACTCCATCCAGTCCTTTATCATCTTTGTGAGTTTTCAAAGTTTTCAAAGTAGAGAAACCATTTTAATAAAGTAAATCTAAGTGTGAAAGTACAGCAGTCAGGAATAATTAGCAAAGCTATCTTACAACATAAACAGCTTACCTATGCTACTACTTGACCAGTGACCAGTTATCTAAAATAATATATAAATATCGGATGAATGATGAAGATGTATTCTTTTGCATAATGGGTTCTGTTTTACTTACTGTTTTTCAAAAGTATTGTATTCATGTGATTTATTTTTCCAAGAAAGTCTCCCTAACACTCCCTCTGTCTTCCATTGCTTGAACAAACAGACCCCAAAAACTCACAACACTGGTTGAGTCAGAGGTTGACATGTCAGACTGATTTAAATAGAGCGTGTTTCGATAACGCCACACACTGAAAATAAATAAATAAATCTGAGTGGATGTAAATCTTAACAATAAAATGTTACGTTTGTATCTTTACATGAATATATCTAGTTGTGAATTATTCTGCATTTGTTCAAAATACAAGTGCAGTTTTACCTTTACAAAATGTATCTACATAATCCTAGCCAATCTTCTTAGGTACACACACATAACAAACAATAACCTTGTTTTATTTACTCAGTACAAAATAATTACTTCCCTTCGCATCTTCCAAAAGAAGAGAAGCACGCGGACTAAACTTAAGGTAAAAATAAAATTAGCAAAGTGACATTATAGTTGGTTGTCTTTACAGTTTTCGAATTGTTGTATGAAAACAAACGAGGCTTTATTTATGTGTAATTTGAAGATAACGTTGTTTGTACGTGGACTAAACTATGACTATGCTCTTAGGTGCTTCTGGATGACGCTGTCCCGCACACTTCTGAGCTCTGCTAAAAACAAACCCAACATTTCTACACCTGAAACAAGGAGGTAATAAGCACACGGTTACGATAGTATGGTTTGTGTGTGATTTTCATGCGATTGGAGCTATTTTCATATCAATAATGAATGTTTATTATAAATGCTAAGCGTTTCAACAACATTAAATGGCTAAAATCCACATTAGATCGCAATCGGAAGGTAATACAAACAGTCGATGGTGGTTTAAAGTGAATTTTGAGAAAAAGCGTAATATTAATCTTTTAAATTCTGTTATGTGGTTGTGGAGAGAAGTACATTTGAATTCACTGAATAAAAATTATTTGCTATGTTTTTGTTTTTCTTGCACTGATCAGTCACTAACCATAACTGTCATGAGCCGGGTTTGCCTCTCGTTTTCTTTTTCTTTTCTATTTCATGCAGTGCCGTTTTCTTTTTCTTTTCTATTTCATGTAGTGCTATCCTAGACTCTGTTCGTGATCACAATCAGCACTCGCGTGTGCTGATTGGGACCTCATCTGTTCCCTCTTTACGCTGATTTACCTCTCTATTTCTCTCTGCGTGTGACAAGGCTCTTTGCCAGATTACTGTGCTTTCATCCCAGTCTCTTGGCTCTCTTTTCTGTCATTTGGGAGATCCAGTCGAGTTTAGTTCTGCACTGTCTAGTCAAGTCCTGTCATGTGACTTACCTGGATTTCTGCCCAGTCTCCCAGCTACCCACTGCCAGCAGTTCGCTCTCCTTCGGACGCTGTCCTCTGGTCCGTACAGTCTAAGAGGTAGTCGCTCCTCGACCTGCAGCTCGTGGTGGCGCCCCGAACTCTCAAGTCAAGTCAACCCTTCCAGTGCTCCTGTGTTAAAGCCCAGTTCTACGACCGCTGAATATGGCCAGTGAACGGCAGACTGCCTAAGTTTGTTTTTGTGGACAATAAATACTCTGTTTGACTTGCCTTTGCTTCTGGGTCCTTTAATCCTGACAATAACACTGTGTATGTGTCCTTACCAGGTGGTTCTCTTGACAAGTACACTGGATAAAGGTATGTAACTTTCAATAAATTGGTTTATTGTAGTGAGGAAAGTGGGGGTACAGTTAAATTCACTTCGATAGCTCATGGGCCAGAGAAAAAGTTTTTTTAATTTCAAATGGCATCATAAATGAGGCATGTACTTTTAACATTGTAGTAGTTAGTTTAATGTTGTAACATTCTATTCTGCATTTAATATAATCTCATATTTAATATATTTGTAGGACAACAGCATTGAGTCCTGAATAGAAACTGTGATCAGAGGCCTCATTCTCTACCTTGGTGAAAAGACAGAGGAGTTAATCAAGGACTACCAGGCAAAGAAAACATATGTCTGCCCTCTCACTTTTTATGAATGCATACTGAAGGATTGTCACATTTATTTCTTGATATATATATATATATATATAAAAAATATCATTTCTGGCATCACATGGCACGATGATTGGTTCACTTCTGTATCAGCAGCCAATAAGCTTGCTGCTCAACATTCAAATACTTGGCTTGTGCTTGCAGATGCTGTGCCTGCGCTTCAGAAACCCTCCACCTTCCCCAGCTCCACCTGTATAGATCGTGCTACAAGGTGATTCACGTATGCTATGGGGTTATTTCATATATGTTATATGTGCAGCAGCAGCAGTATTTCTTACATGCTCACAGAAGCATGTCTGTAGATGTATTGGCAGTTGCAAGTCAAATCTATTCCACCAAGACCAAACACATTAACATTGCCATGTACATTACCATGCCAAATGCTCTGAGAGTTGTCATGACAGAAATATTTTTCAATTCACACAAGTTAGTTATTGTTTATAAATGTAGGCAAATCCGTGTAAAAAAAATAAGGTTCACAAATCTATTTCTGATGTGTACATGTTTCTTGGCTTAAATCATAACACTGCTCAAAACTACCACAGCAACCACGTAATCCCACCCAGATTTATGTTCAGAGGGAGAGCAAAGAGCTATATACCTTCTTCACATTAGCAAACAAAAAGTAGGTTTAATTCTCTCTGGTATATTTAACAGGTTTATGATGAAAACAGTGCTGCAGCCATCAAAAAGGACCTCACTTCATTTGTACTCGATATTTGTGGTCAGCAAAGCCAGGGATGGAGGTCTCGGGAAGCAAACTGAAATAGCCATCGAGGGAGCAGAGGTCTTTTTTGCTATTCCCAATGTAGCACATGCTTGCACCTACCTAATGGGCCTTGTTTATGCCTTGGAACTAAGCTATCCAAAGAAACTGAATTCGAACCATGTTTGTGAGTCTGTTAATGTCCAAGGTGCATTTGAAGGAAAGATGACTGTTAAGAAGTGAAAAACGTGACTCATGGAAAATATTTTGCACAACGTGAATGTATTTCAATATAAATCCAAAGAAAATAAAATTTAGATTTATTAGAAGATCTGCTTCATTTCCACATGGGGATCATGTTTGTGTAGTTCTTGTTTTTAAAGTCTTAGAGTATGTTAAGGACTGAAAAACACAGTTGTATATAAAATATTCTGTGCAGTTTTTCCTATCAAATGGCAAAAATGTCAGCTTAAAGATGTAATAACTAGATTTCCATATTTGATGAGTATATATTCTACTGGCATTCAATTGAAAAAAAAGTACCAGTGGGGAAATAGTAAATAGTTGTAAATAAATTAATTGCATTTATACTTTCAGTAGAAATAGTTGCTAATTAGAAAATTTGAGTACATGTAACTAAAATACACTAACAAATTTGGAAAAACAAAGTAGATCCCACTCGAAATTTGATTTGTAATTTCGAGAAATTTTAAAATTAAGTTGGATTCAATCAAAATACACATTTAGAACTCTTAAAGTTATGTAGATCACACACACAAAAATGACTAAAGAAATACTAAAATTATGTGTACTTTATGTGCAAATGTTCTTTCAACAGACAGAAAAATTAAATAGTTTATAAAAAGACTGGTCTTGTTTGATCTACGTAATAAAATTATGCAAAACAATTCATCATAAAATTAATTCATTTTTTTTTATCAGTGCAGTGTATACACTCTTCATAAGTCAACCTGTGAATGGCTTACATACAGTTGTCTCTGCACGGACACATGAAAGCATCAAACAAACTACACACCTCAGCTTTAAGCAACATGAGCGATTCTGACTAAATTACAAACACTAAACAGTGTGCCTCTGCCTCTCAGATCACGTTAAGTGTTGATGTAAGCAGAGGAACGTGATCCCGGCGGCCTTTTAAGGAGCTGAGGTAAGTGCGTTCCTCATTCTAAGCACTAAAAATTCAAGAGTGACAAATTATAGTGTGGTTTCAAAAACTCAGCAGTATGACTCCAGTGTAGACAATGACATAAGCCTGATATCACTGCCGCCTCTGCTTGCCAGTGCACTCACAGTCTTTCTTTCTGCTTTTGTCCTGTTCAGTGATTTTATCTCTATGTATTTTTAGTGCTACATACTTTTGGCTTCAGCAGAGCGACTCAGCAGCCAGAACAAACACTAATACTCAATGGACTGTGGTGAATCAGACTCCAAGATAGCATTGTGTACTGGGAACAATAACAGACGTTCCAACTATTTCTATCCATCTGCAGCCTGAGCAGATGAAGATATCCAGGATGAAAGGCCATGATCAACTGGGAGTGTTAAAGAACGATGACCTCAGGAAGAATTTTGGATTTAGATCCCAAATTTTAGATGTAATCATGTCCGTCACGCTTGACAACAGTCAAAACAGGGTTTTGCTTTAACAGTTCAGGTTTACGTTTACATTTACATTTATTAATTTAGCAGACACTTTTATCCAAAGCGACTTACAAATGAGAAACACAACAAGCTATTCATCAAAAAGAGGCAAATAAGCAACAATAAGTGTTAAAGTATTTAAGTAGCATATCCTAAAATATTATTGTAGGACAATGTTCACTTAAGTAGAATGAAAATGTCATTCATACACTGTTAAAATGATTTGAAGTTGTAATTAAAAACGAAGACTAGATTATGTTTTACAAGAAAATACTATTTCAGTTTTTCTACTGAATTCCATGTTTAATTCAATGTGTTACTTGCCATTTCTTTGTAATAGTGAAATTTACTTAATTATTTAACACCATGATTATAATTTTTTTTGCAATTTCTGATGGAAATTCTTCATACACAAATTTTTATTTTATTTTAATTTATAATTTATGGTTTAAAGAGAAAAGAAAAAAACATTGGGAAGGTGGCATCTCAGTGACAGCTTTAGTACTTTTTTCTCCCCCAAAGAATGTATAGAAAGGATTAGAAATCATTTGTTTTGCAATTATCATAATTTCTTTGACTGATTTTGGTGAAATGAGATTTCTGTAGTTTTAAGTAAGATGGGA
This sequence comes from Sinocyclocheilus anophthalmus, assembly GCA_018155175.1. NCBI lineage: Eukaryota > Metazoa > Chordata > Actinopteri > Cypriniformes > Cyprinidae > Sinocyclocheilus > Sinocyclocheilus anophthalmus. The sequence goes on from JADLZN010002811.1 coordinate 115,514, forward strand.
GTCTCTGTAGTCTGGATGAGGGTATTATGGAAGTCTGTGTGATTAATTGTATAAGCTAATCAGAAAGTTATGTATATAATTAATTTGGTGGCCTTTCAGAGCAGTCCCTGATCAGACACCCCTCGTTGATTCAATTTTCTATCTATTTCAGATGTGATACCAGGAGTACTTGAACCACCAACTGTTAAATTAGCCAGAAAGTTGGCAAAAAGGTATAAATCCATAAGGAAGGTGCACCAGGCTGTACAACAAGAAATTTAGCTTTAGTTACATGTTTGTTGAAGGGCAAAATAATATAATTGCGATCATAATACTGCAATCATGGAAATTCTATGGGGGGGGCACGGGGGGGAAAAATTTGGGACTTAATTTCTCAGAGGACAACAGGAGGTAATTTGCCCCATAGAATTTAATATTTATTTATTTTTTACCAAGGTTATGTGTGAAATACACAAACATTTTTGCTTTGGACAGGGAAAACTAGTCATAGTTTTTTATGCTAGTCAATTGCATAATAAATTAATTATATGAAATATACTGTATCTATTTTTTTCTACAGTTGCATCTGTTAACCAAAAACTTGCTGCAGCTGTTATATGTCAGGCTTGTGTTGAGTTTTGTTCCCCATGTGCTCCCTGTGTCCCAGTGTTTATGCTCATATTTGGTTAGGTTCCGGTTCCTGTCCTGATTATGTTGATTTAATTCCAGGTGTTCCCCGTTTATTTCCATTGATCCCAGGTGTGTCTCGTCATCCCTCGTCTTGTCATGTGTTTAAATAGTGTTCCCGGTTGTTAGTTCAGTGTCCAGCATTGTTCATGTCTACATGTTACGTGAGTTTTCCGTGTTTCTCTGTTATAATTAAATTTATAATACTCCTCGTCTCCCTCCGTTCCTTGCTCCTCATTCCACTCAGTAGTGCAACCGTGACATTATAGGAGATGTTACTGTCGTATTAAGCTTAAGACCATCGTCACATCATCCAGCAAGATTCAAATAATGACTTGTTACTTTAAAAGTAATGTAATAGTGAGATCCTTTTAAATTATCATTAGCTTCTGCGCACCATTGCATTACTTTAAGCTTAAACGCTTTTAGCATATTGTAAATAATTCACATCCTATTTCCAGACTGCTTTCATGAGTTTCTCTCAGAAGTAGTACTAGTTTTATTTTGGATGACTGTAAACTAAAAATATTCCAGTAATGTTCTTATCTTTGTGGAATGAGGTGTCAGGGGATGGTAAATGACAGTGCTTCCTCCGCTCTGTATGCCTGTGGACCACCCAAAACCACATGCAGATCACAAATGACTGACTTCTGACTCCTTTTTTTTTTTTTGATTCTATGATAGACAATGATTCTAAAAGCACCTTCACATCCAAACAAACTGAATTCTAGAGAAAAATTATATGAAATGAAGTAACTTGTGATCTTATCAAACTCACATGATAACAAATAAAGTGGTCTCAGGAATCTGTTAGAACATTCTGTTCAGCTCAGAGTGTATTCAGCAGTGATGAAGTTCATGAGCTTTACACGAAAGTCACACTTGAGTAGGAGCAAATGTTGGATGAGCATGAATTAACATCTAGCTTCTATTAGAGCCTGATACTTTTAATATTTTGAAAAGCGTTCTTGCCAGTGCTAGAACTGTTAACATTTTTCAGCCCACATTGGGCAATGCGGCCTAAATAAAATGATCTATGTTGTGTTGGAGGCACGCATGAACCACAGGATGTGAGTGGAATGATTCCTGTGCCTTAAAGTTTTCACGAACTTCACATGTTCTACGCGTGCATGTTTTTTACTGATGCTGACCGAAGGGACTATGAAAATCTGAAAATGTTTTCAATTCAGGTTCAGGTTTATTTCTGGTTGATCTCTTATAAGTGACATGCAGTAGCCTCAAAATAACTAAATTTGGTTTAAATTTAAAAAATGACTTTTAATCAACTAGCATTTTAGGGTACATTTACACAACAACGATTGAACTAAAAACTAAAAGGTTTTTATTTGTGTTAAGTTGTCAAAACTGTCCCCGTTCACACGGATCCAGAAAACAACTAAAAACATTGTATTATTCATGCCAGGCCAGTAGTTGGCGATGTAAATAAACACTACATGCCTGCACAAATTCCTATAGACTGAACACATCACCGTTTTCACAAATTTATGTTTTTGTAGTTTACATGAGACAATAACAGTATTATTATCATCAAAAACTTGCATTTTGAAACCCGTTTTCAAAAGTTTGCAATGTTCAGGGCTCCAAAACACTGTTGTCGTGTAAATGAACTGACAAAACACGTAAAATGTTTTCTGTTTTTAGTTTAAAATAATGTAATTTTTAGTGGATGTATGGAGTCAGCAGCCCTCGATTTCACACAGGAGTCATAACAGAATAAAGACAGGTGTAGAATATCATATTAACTATCAACATGATCAGTTAATATTTAATAACCACAAAGTACAATGCTTCTCAGCTTCATTTTGAACACTGTTGTTTTATAAAAGCAGCAGAAATGAAACTGTATGAACATTGTGGGTGTGTTTAGCCCGGTTTGGAAAGTAATAGTTTTTCGTGGGGACGTAAGCTATTATCAATATTTACAAGGGTTAGTCAGAGATTTTATTTCCGTCTGAATCCCCGGCCGAATTACTTATTGTTTTTTGACAAACACCAAGGTTGTGTGATAATTTAATTGCCGTCCGAATTCACATCTCTGAGTTTACAAGAAGAAATAGATTCAAAATTGAGTGTTTAAATCCTTTGCCGAACACCGTATGGTAAGCTAACTGTTGCACTTCACTGTAATTTGCATGCATATTACTGAAATGCTGGAAAGTATACAAGAACAATTTTTCCTTAAAGGGGTCATATGATGCTGCTAAAAAGAACAGTATTTGGTGTATTTGGTGTAATGAAATGTGTTTATGCGGTTTAAGGTTCAAAAAACACATTATTTTCCACATACTGTACATTATTGTTTCTCCTCTATGCCCCGCCTTTCTGAAACGTGTCGATTTTTACAAAGCTCATCGGTCTGAAAAAGCGAGGTGAGCTGTGATTGGCCAGCTATCCAGTGCGTTGTGATTGGCCGAATTCCTCAAGCGTGTGACGGAAATGTTACGCCCTTGCCATATTGTGATGCCCTGTCCGGCCGGAGCGACGAGACAAAAACATGAAAACCCATTATAAACGAGGCATTCGTTGCATCCAGTGGGGACATAATTATGGATTATAATGACTTATACTGTCTTTTTACGCGTTGCGTTGCATCGCGCCGCGTAAACATAAAACCATGTCTGCATTTGTGATCGGAGAAATGACAAACAACAAGCCCTACTCTACACTGCCCAAAAAACTCGCTTTAAATATAAAAAATAAAAACTCGCTTTAAATATAAAAAACGTACTTACAGTCTTTGAGTCAGAACAGCCGGCATTGTAGTCTACTCTCCAGGAAACAGTCCTCCATAAAATGTGCTGCACACATCTGAATATTTGGGTGAAGGAGAAATAGCGTGGCTAGAGTAGGAACGGCGGAGGGTTAGAGTAGAAGAGCGGCACAGGGAGCGGAGGCTGGGGGCTAGTGTGAGGAACGGCGGGAGGGTTAGTGTGAGCAGAGGCGGGTGGGCTTGAGAACTGCGCGGCCGGCGATTTCGACGAAGGATCGTTCGGAAGGACATGTGACAACTCCGGGCTGGACTCAGCTTAGTCCACGGTGAAAGCCGATCCACAGCACAAAGTTGTAGTATTTCCTCAGCAACCAGCACGGATCAGCTCCAGGCATGACGAAGCAGATATCGTCCTCTTTTGGAAGACCAAACAAAGTAGTTTCGCTTTCACAACGAAGCACACAGAGTCTTCACGACATGGCGGCAGCAGCAATATTACAGAGAGAATAAAAGTTACGCCTTCTTTTTTTGCGTGAATATTTGGGCGGCGTTATGTAAATCTTCCCAGATCGTGATGTAGGTATGTTGGGGGCGTGTTAGAACGAGCCATTTTGGGTAGGTGTGGCTGACTCTTAACTTTTATAAAGAATACTCTTTGGATTTGAGACTTTAGTCTTTGCAACTTTACAGATCTTCTTTATGCACCAAGAGCTTGTAACACTCCAAAGAGAAAGGAAAAATTGAAATCGCATCATATGACCCCTTTAAATGCCAGCGATTGGGAGCTGTTAAGAACAAAAAGAGGGAAGAGGAAAAGCACCTAAACAATGCAATACCATTTTAAAATGTGAATTATATACTTGAAAATATAAACCAAGCAGCTTTGTTTACCTAATGAATATAAGAGGTTGCATTAAGTTATTTTTGCTAACATTTTAATAACATCCATAATTTTGAGAGATAAAATGCAAGACAGAAAACCATTTCAACTAGGTGCGTCTATTTTCTGATTTATAAACAGGAGATTTAATAATCAAATAATAAATAGGATATTAATAAATATGAATTTATTCTCATTATTCCAAGCATATGACATTTTATTTACAGCAGACAACCATGTGGCTGAGCACGTGAGCAGCAGGTCCCCCGGGTTCAGGATCACAGAACTCGCTCCTCCACGGTGAATAATTCTCCATACGAACCCATGAGTTTTATTGTAAATTAATTTTTACAGACCTGCACATTAAAAACAATTACCATCCGAATATGGCTTTTGTTATGTTACCCTTTTGCTTTAATAACAGGTTTACTGCCTTTGCTCATGTCTTTTTCACGTTATATATAGTTATTGTATATCTGTATACATTGGGGTCCTGCATCACTGTGAAGAGGTATTATTATATTCTGATAATGATTGGCTTGACTGGACATTATCCCACTTATTCCATGGCTACTTACCAGATAAATAAATGGGCATGAAATATTCATTTGAGAATTATTTTATAATGTGAAAAGAAAGAAAATATATGTATATGAAAAAAATATGTAGAAATATGAGCAGCACTAAAGAAAATAAGAAATAAGGAAATTGTTTGTCTAGGCCAGCCGGTCATTATAACAAGATAAACCCTGACAGGCTGATAAGACCCCAACACGAAGCAGGATTAAATGCTATATAGATTTCCTTGACTGACAATTCGCATGGGCATTCTTTGATTTCTGTGGATTAAACAGTATAACCACATTAAGCCCCAATTGTTGTTTTTTCAGTATCTGGACTTGTTCCCAGGATTAAAAGTCTTTTTAAAGGCTAATCACTTAAAGATCGTTATATTTTAAGGCTTTTCTTAAAAAAAAAATTAAAATCAGTGCTCGCACAAATGCATGTATTGATTTTCACATCATCAAATTTTTGTTCTAGATATATAAATAGTGCTGTATCTGCTCAGTGTGACAGTAAATGTGTCATAAACGTGAGGTGCCATTAGTACATTTTATCATCAAAAATGCTTAGAAATTTGCTGAAGTCAGTGGCTGGGCACATGTGCATTGGATCAAGTTATGGAGACTAGTTTCAGAGAGGATGGAAGTGTCACACATGTGCACAGACTGAAGACAAGGCAGATGAATGACATTCCAACACAAGTATTTAATCAGAATCCACACAGAACAAACACAGAAGATAGCAGCAAACACATGTAATTCAAATGTAGACTGGACATCGAACTTAAAGAACAGGAAGGACTTAAGTACTAAAGCAAATAAGGTAATTAATAAAACACAGCTGAACCAAACAAACTAATAATGTCAGTAACCATAGGAACAAAGGACAAGCGGAAAAAATCAAACAAAGGAACACAGGAACTAAAGAATAAAACCTAAAAATCCATGAAAACAGAAATTAACTGAAAATACTTGACATAATGCCCCCTCCAGAAGGTGCGACCTCACACATAACAAAAACAAACAAACAAATGAGGGAGGGAAGGTGGGGTCTTTGGAGGTGGATGAGGAGATGGCGAATGGGTGGCAAGAGGAGCATGCGAAGGGATGGTGACAGAAGATGGAGAAGGGAAAGTGACAGGAGATGGCGAAGGGATGGTGACAGGAGGACGATGAAACCCTGGTGGCGATGATGGTAACTGCCCATTGACACAGACCCAGAGCAAAGCAGGGATGCAACAGCGGAGTCGAGGGTGGGAGGAGCCAAGGTGTAGTCGCTGTGGCTGACGACATCCTGGATATGACCAACAGAGAAGGAGCTGATGGATCCCAGGGCGCAGACAGAGAGCCGATGGTACAGAGTGACACCACTGGCACTGGAGACCGAGGCAGAGTCGCGGTGACGAGCGTCTGAGGTGGAGCCAGAGTACCTGAGGACAGAGGCGGAGCCGAAGGGAAGGTGGAACCCGCTGAAGCCGAATGTGTGGAGGGACTGAGTGTAGCAGAAGGCTCGTAAGTGCGTGGCATAGGCAGAGTGACAACTGACCAAGGGGGAGCCGGTGGGATGAGGGAGCCCGGTGAAGCCTCAAGGCCGCGGGTCTCTGGTGGAGCCAAGGGAGGGAGGAGCCAAGGCGGAGCTGAGAGGTCGACAAGCTGAGGTGTAGTGAAGGGATCAGAGACCTGAGGCAGAGCCATAGGATCCTCTCACTCAGGCGAGGCTGGTGGATGCAGGACCTGAGGCTTCACATCACAGCAAGGCATTTCCGGGGATGACGAAGGGCTGCATGCATCCAGCAGAGGTGGGGCTGGATGACTGGCTGAGCACTGCGATAAGGGTGACGTTGGGAAGTCTAATGTGATCCATGATGGTAATTCCAGCTGCCAACCGGTCGATGATACAGGTTCATTGCTGTCTAGAAATAGCGATGATGATGAACAGACATATAATTCTGGGTGGGAGGTAGTACTTCCGTGTCCTGATCTATCAGCCGGCCCCTGCTGTCCAATTCCACCAAGATTCTCTCGCCTTCTGATGTTGCTGGCTCACACCCCTGGTCAGACTCACTCTGGGGCTCCGGTACCGGGGTGATGGTCGGCACTGTCCTCTTCTCCTCGGGATCTGGCTCACTCGTTACAGCGGGTGGTCGCTCTCCGTCTGCAGGAGGCTCTAGCAAAGTTTTCACGGTCAGGGGTGTTGATGGGCCTGGCTCTAAGTGTGTTCTTGACCAGGGATAGACGGCCTCCCTCCAGTTAAGTCCTGTGGTGTCTGGGAGGTCAACAGGATGGTGATAGTTTACCTCAATCCAGAACAATGATTTCAAGGTCTCGTTGTCGTATGGGCAGGTGAAGGTGAGACGGCAAATGTACTCCATACAGTCCAGTAACTGTAGCTCATTGTTCTGAATTGAGGGAAACTATCACCATCCCGTGATAGTGACGTGACATATGGCCAAGTATGGTGACCCATACTCGGAATTAGTGCTCTGCATTTACCCATCCAAAGTGCACACACACAGCAGTGAACACACACACACCGTGAACACACACCCGGAGCAGTGGGCAGCCATTTATGCTGCGGCGCCCGGGGAGCAGTTGGGGGTTCGGTGCCTTGCTCAAGGGCACCTCAGTCGTGGTATTGAAGGTGGGAGAGAGTTTGATAGGACATCCAACTAAGGAACAGGAAGGACTTAATTAAAGAAGCAAATAAGGTAATTAATGAAACACAACTGAACCCAAACAAACTAATAATATCAGTAACCGTAAAACGGGACAAGCTGGAAAATCAAACAAAGGAACACAGGAACTAAAGAATATTGCCTAAAGTCCATGAAAACAGAAATTAACTGAACATACTTGTGACAGGAAGAACCTTCCAAGATCTGAGTCATCTACAAGATGTATTATTACCCAGGAATAGTGGCTATAGTCCTTATGATAGATATAAGCTGTCATCAAACCATTAGTTCTGGTGTTCCAGAATAATGAGTGTCACTGAATCATCCACTCAACCAATTCTCATAAAAAGGCTGATTCAGCTATAGTTTCATTTAGAACTATTATATATTGTGTCGAACATGTAAGTTAAATTATGTTGCACACATTATAAAATTAGGTTTAAGTGTTCATACATTTTTATGGAAACTGTATGTGCAAAAACAATGCTGCCACTGCTAGGTACCTTAACAGATCAAAAATTTTTTGATTCAATCTTCACATCATCTAGGTTTAATTTTATCCTCAGTTTTCAGCCTAGGCTCATTGCAAAATAATATTACATTGTATTACGCTAGTATGTTAAATGTAAGTGGTGCTAAATGCGTGTTTGGGTTTACCTTAAACAGATGAGCGTAAATCTGGCAACGTTTTATTACATTGATTTTTGTATGTATCACTGTAGTTCAGAAATAAAATGTCTGGTGAGTGGATCGCATTTGAAAATAACATACCACCTACACTAAACCTTCACTAAACCTATCCGAGTGTGTTAAAAAAAGCAAATTTGAGATAAAGATGCATGTGCTAAAGCAACTGTACCATTTTAGATTGCTTCTTCAAGTTTTTGAGCTCTTTATTATAAAGGCCAATTCACACTGAATCGACAGACGCCAACCAATGCAAACAATCACCAGATTACAGTACGTCACTTCTCAGACACTCCACAACCCAACAAACAGAGATTCAGCATGTTCAATTGGTGAAAATGAGCTCCGACAGAGGTCAACAGGGGTAACACAGTGATCCGAAAAAATTTGTCTTAACACAGTGATCCGAAGCAATTTGTCTTAAATCGTGTTTCACAGGATTCATACCCGAGCGCTCCACATTGCAAGTGCAGTGCTATACCAGGTGCGCTACCGGGCAAATTTACTTTGCTAGAAAAGCCATACATATAGAGTTGCTTATGTGATGCAGACATTAAAACGTATTAGTTTACAAACCATGCACTATGTTAAGAGTGTTTTGAAGTTACAACATAGTACTGTGCCAGGAACTGTGCCAAAACAAGTCTTTAAGACTCCATAATCTGCATCTGTAATCATAATTTGTCTACGTTTCTGGAGTTTTGCAAAAATGTAGGCAGAGGCACGTTTTTCCAGTGAGCCTACGTTGTCCGTTTTGATTTAATAATGTTGCAAGACTGCACAAATCTTTCATATCCTCATTGTTTTTTAATTAATATTAAGTATGTTTTAGAATAAAGTTAGCAGTTCAATGATTCACTCTTTTAGCTCAGGAGGGGATGAACCATTCAAACACATGCTGTCAGAAGGCATTTCTGCCTGGTCTACGGCTCTCTGATATGACAAGTCAGCATTTCAGGCTCCCATTTCAAAGTAGCCCAGATAACATGTACCAAAGACTCTTTTAGCCAATCAGCCACTCACAAACCACTTCAGTACTTAAGTGTGATTGTTTTGAAACCCAGTAACAGTCATTTAGCTCACACTATCCTCAATTTGATAATGTAAACTCATTGTGAATTGTTGTGGTTGGACAAGAAATAGTGCTTGCAAAAGAGCTTGGCTTACATCCACATTTCCCCATTCTGTCATTTTCCCGCCGAGACATGTTTGATGGTTAATTTCAGATGGAGCGTGAAGTTCTTTGTTGGGATCTGCTGGAGTTGTGTAATGGTTTCTGAAATGGTTGGGGTGGCCTCTTTTGGTTGTGTTGAAATGTCACGCTTGTGGGAAGTCAAGCGGGGTAAACCACTGGATATAATGATGTGGGCTAACTCGCTCTTACTCGCTTCATCAGAGTGAAGAACACAAAGGCTTGCATCCCGTTGAAACTCAATGTGAATGGACAGATCACAGGGCTTGCAGATGAAAGCGCTTGCAAGGAGAAAATCATGAGAGCGGGATGTTGGGAAGATGGGAGAGAGATGGTTGAAGTTGAGAGGGAAGATTTCAAAGAAGGGGAAAGGAAGCTTGAACAAAAATCAGAGGATGTGTGTGTGTTGCTTTATAGAATGATAAACACAGAGACACTGGCTGTGTTCTAAATCCTAGGGAACTGTCTACATATGGTGCTTTTCCACTGCATGGTACGGCTCACTTTTGGGTTTTTTTCCACTGTGTACACTACCTAGTACCTGGTAAAATTTTTTAGTAGCACCTCGGTTGAGCGAGCCGTACTGATACTGATGTAAACACTGCAGATCACTGATTGGTCAGACAGAATCGTCACTACCAGCGTTATTGGATTTGCGACACAAGACACCAAACCCGCTAGATTTAAATAGTCAGCAACAGCCGCTGCAGTATCATTTGTTTGCATGACTTTTTTAAACGACTTGCTTTAAATGACCACTGCATGCATCTTGAAAAAATAAATGGCTGTATCGTGGTCAGTAGACAAGATCACTAAAATCAGTGTTATTTTAGTATAGATGATTATAGTAATAATTAATAATCAATATTTCGAATTACACTTCATTTTCTATTGTCATTTCAATTTTAGTTAGTTTTATTATTATAATTTAGTATTATTTTATTTTTGATCTTTTTTTTTTTGTCTTTATAGTTTTTATTAAGCTTTAGTTTGAGTTATTTTAGTACTAATTGGAAACTTATTTAAAGTAAATGTTTTTATTTCAAATAATGTTTTGTTTTAGTTAGACGAAGGGCATTAACATAAACTGTGTTTATTCATCCAAACAGCGACCATATAGGCAGGAAACACACGCAGCAAGGGTAGACATATACAATACCAGACAAAGAACTAAGAACCGGTAACACTTTAAATACACAAGACATGACGAGAAACACCTGGAACTGATGAAACATAATAACATGAGGGAAAATCACAGCTGTAAACAAATGGGAAACAATCAGGGAGCAGGAACAGGAAAACCAAATAAGGGCATGGAACACATGGGGAGCAAAACACACAAAGCACGGAACAGAGTCTGACAATTAGACTTTACATGTTGTAAACTTGCACTCTCAGATGGAATATCAAATAAATAAATAAATAAAACATAATGGCCTCCATTGGTCAGTCAAACAAATAGTCCCGCCCCAAACTCACATCATTGTCTGAGTCTGTATTGCTGTGTCATCTAAGCGTTTCGTTTTTTTAATGCTTTTAAAATACTACTCTGATGCTAAAGAAGACTGCATTTATTTGTTCAAAAATACAGTAAACAGTAATATTTTGAAATATTACTACGATTTAAAATAGCTCTTTATGTATTATTAAATGTATTTATTCCTGTGATGGTAAAGCTGAAATGTCAGCATCATTACTCCAGTCTTCAGTGTAACAGATTCCTTCAGAAATCAGTATAATATGCTGATTTGATGCTCAAGCATACTTTGACTGATAATTTCTTAACAATATATTTTTATTATTGATACGTTTCTATAACCAAGTTGTGCTGTCCTATTTTGGGGCAACTGATGAATTTTTTTTTTTTTTTTTTTAGGATCGTTAAAGAATAGAAAGTTCAGAAGAACAGCATTTACTGGTAATAGAAATCTTTCGTAACATTATAATTGTCTCTACGGTCACTTTTGATCAATGTAATGCATCCTGCTAAGGAAATGTTAGTTTCTTAAACTAAAATATTAATAAAATAATTAAACTAAAATACTGACCCAACTTTGTTTGGTAGTGTAGCGTGTGTACTCTTACATAAGTTGGGACTGAAAAAAAAAAAAACACTTCAGGGTTACTCATCTAAATGAGGCGTACTGTACACTAAATTGTTATTACATAAAAACTAATTATAACAGGTAACTGTCAGTCTTGTGTTCGTGCCTTGGTTTCCTCTTCTTGCCTTCTTTGAGCTTCTGTTCCTGTCTGTATGCTCATTTGGTCCAGGTGTTCCCCATTTAGTTCTTATTGTTTCCAGGTGTGTCCCATTTGTTTCTGTGTATTTAAAGAGTTCCCAGTTCCCAGTTCTCTGTCTGCTGTTATCTCATTCCTGAGTTCCAGTAGTTGTATCCCCTCATTTGTTTTATTAAAGTCTCTGTTGAAGTATTCTCTTGTGTCTCCTCGTTCCTCCCAGAGAGACTGTGACAGAATAGCAGACCTAAACAAAAAGTAAGCGACGCCCTTCTCCCCGTTTTTATTTTTTCATTTTTTGAAAAGTTTTTTTTTGTTTTCCTGTTTTCTTCCCCGCTTGGTTCACCGCCCTAGCTTGTCTGGATCTCCCCTTCGTTGAGTATTCCTGGGAGTTCTGCAGGCTCGCCGCGGCTACGGCCCTCGATGACGACACCATCAACTCGCTGTTCTGGCACGGAGCCAATTACCATCGCTCCACGGCGCACTAAACTGGAGGGAAAGAATCCTCCGGTGTTTGGAGAGCGTCCGGCCCCGCGCCAGAACCAGCCCACCAGCCGCTGCATCCTCAAGCCTGCTGCCCGCCGCTGTCTCAAGCCCGCCGGCCATTCCGACGTCAAACCCGCCGGCTGCTACGAAGTCAAGCCCGCTGGCCGTGGCTCTCTCCAGCCCGCTGGCTATTCTGATGTCAAGCCCGTCGACCGCTACGTAGTCAATCCCGTCGGCCGTGGCTCTCAAGCCCGCCGGCCTCCCAATTCACCTGTAACCAAGGGAGGATGAGGAGAAAAAGACTGTTCACAGCTCGCTCCAGTGTCGGCTCCAGCCACAAAACTCACTCTAGTGCCAGCTCCTCGAAAGCGCCTTTCTGTGCCTGCTCCTCCAGAGCACCCTCCAGTGCCAGCTCCTCGTAAGCACTTCACAGTTCCCAAGTATAGCCCACGGAGGGCTCCAGTTCGAGTGTTTAAAAAAGCCCAGCTGAGGTTCCTGTCCCCGGAGTTTTGGCCCCGTGAGCTCCTGTTCCCGAGTTTAGCCCAGTGAGGGCTCCTGTTCCCGAGTTTAGCCCAGTGAGGGCTTCTGTTCCCGAGTTTAGCCCAGTGAGGGCTTCTGTTCCCGAGTCTAGCCCAGGGAGGGCTCCTGATCCACAGTCAAGCCCAGGGAGGGCTCCTGATCCCCCGTCGAGCCCAGGAAGGGCTCTGAGTCGCATGTTAAGCACAGGGCGGGCTCCAGTCCCCGGTTTTGGCCCCGAGAAGGCCTTTGAGCCCGTTATTTTCCCAAGTATTTTTTTTTGGGGGGGTAGGCCCTAACACCACCCTGGAGGCCTTCCGTTCCAGTAACCCTGTCCCTAGAGGCCTCCAAAGCGCCCACCCCCCTCCCATGGTATGTTAATGTAAGGCGAGGGGAAACTCCTTCCGGGAGGGGGGAGTAAATGTCAGTCTTGTGTTCCTGTGCCTTGTGTTTCCCTCCCTTTTATGCCCTTATTTGGTCCTTCCTGTTCCTGTCTGTATGCTCATTTATTCCAGGTGTTCCCCATTTAGTTTGTATTGTTCCCCAGGTGTGTCCCATTTGTTTCTGTGTATTTAAAGTGTTCCCAGTTCTCTGTCTGCTGTTATCTCATCCCTGAGTTCCAGTGGTTGTATCCCTTCGTTTGTTTTATTGTCTTGTGGAACTCCTGCGTCTCCTCGTTCCTCCCAGAGAGACCGTGACAGTAACCCTAAGCATAAAAGCAAACTTTTTGCTTTTTTAAACATTTACTTTATGTATAAATAATTTCTACATTTCAAGATGTCCCCGGACTCACATGTAGCTAACTAAGGACAGTTTTGGGGCAAAGAACTGCTAAATAAACCCACTCACAAACACACACATCAAAAAAAAAAACACTTAAAAAAATCTTGATTACAAACACATGCAGACCAAACCCACTGTGCTTCTCTTACATCAAAACACATGCATAAAACCTGTGAATCCAATGTATATACATATCCCTAATCTGATCTCATACACTGTTAATGTGACATTTGAGTTTATGACACTCAGCGCCAGCTGAAACACTCACTAAACACACTTCAGCATGCCGTGTTACATAAGCATTAGATAAATCCTTATAATCCCAACATGGCAGATTTCTAGAGCCGTCACAGTTTCAGAATCATTCTAAAGCAAAACTCAGAACATGAGATTGCAGGACTTCATGCAAAGTGAGCACATGACCTCAGATAGAAATCGTCTCTTAAGTATTTCAAACGTAGACAGCACTGAGAGGAAATGAAGAGCAAATGAAGACACTGTGAGCTGCTTCTCAGATGTTTATCCTCTGGAAAGATCCTAATCTCACACGTCTCTTCTAAAGACTCACACTGCACTCGGCTTTGCCAAGATACTGAGGTCTGCAGTCAAAAAGTCTCTCAGTATAAACTCGTAAATCAAAGGAATTTATGAAATATATGAAACATTTCTCATCAAACTGTTCCAAGACTAAAAGATCAGAGCTGCTATCCACATTCATTTTACAGTTTCAGGCTATTACTATGTCATCATTTGTTTCATTTCTGTTGTCATAATTACTAAAGACTACTAAAGAATTTTAATTTAGGTTGAGGATTAAGTCATAATCGCTGAAAATGTTTTCTGCTTCAATCTTCAAACTGGTTCTGACACACACACAATAACCATTTATTTTATTTGACTGATTCATTTATTTATTTATTTTCGACTGAACTATTAATGAAACAAAAAAGTACAATGACAAATGGTTTGGAAATAAAATTTTAGGGCTATTTATTTTTCACATTTCACGCAATTTGCACACACATGCAATAAAGACAATAAAAGTGACTACAGTTACACGATATGCAACAAACAGGACAGTCTCAATTGAGTGAGGTTCACAAATGAATGTGGAAATCATATTATCTGTGACTAATGAAAGTTTCCATGTCTCCATTTGAAGCTTTTAGCAGAAAGACCTACGAAAACCATTCAAATACATACTTTTGTGTGGTCTGCAAATCAAAAGCTCAACTTCCAACAAACAACAGAACATGAGTTTATCTGTGAGGAATCGTGTGTGTGTGTGTGTGTGTGTGTGGTTTGTGTGTGTGTGTGTGTGTTGTGTGGTGTGTGTTGTGCGCGCACCGGTTTGGGTGATTTATGAGGACATTCAAAGTTGTTCATGTAGAGGATAAACATGGTATGACCTAGGTATTACAATATGAAGGTGGTTTATGAGGACACTCATATTCAAAAGGCTTAAAAACATACTAAATGGTGTTTTTTGAAAATCTAAAAATGCAGAGTTTTATGTGAGGGGGATCATGGTGTGTGTTTGTGTGTGTGTGTGTGTGTGGTGTGTGTGCGCACGTTTTGTGACAACTGAGGGAATACATTTGTATAATGACAAAGGTTTGACATAGGTATTACAAGGAGAAGGTTGACTTTTCAGGACATTACCCCATGTCACCACTTTTCAAAACGCTTATAAATCAAACAGAATGGAGTGTACTGAAAATCTGAAATTGCACAAAGTCTATTGTGAGGGGTAGGTTTAGGGGTAGGGTTGTGTAGGGCAATAGAATATACGGTCTGTACAGTATAAAAAACCATTACGCCTATGGGATGCCCCACTTTTCACAAAAAAAACGGTGGTGTGTGTGTGTGTGTGTGTGTATGGGTATGTGTGTGTGGGTGTGTGTGTGTGGTGTGTGTGTGGTGTGTGTGTGTGTGTGTGTGTATGTTATGTTAATGTGTGTGGGTGTGTGTGTGTGTGGTGTTGTGTGTGTGTGTGTGTTGATTTCTAAGACACAATTTGTATAATACATGGGTTGACCTGGTATTACAATAGGAAGGTGGTTTATGAGGACACTCATATTCAAAAGGCTTAAAAACATACTAAATGGTGTTTTTTGAAAATCGAAAAACGCAGAGAGTTTTCTGTAAGGGGTAGGTTTAGTGGTAAGGTTGGTGTAGGGCGATAGAAAACACAGTTTGTACAGTATAAAAACCATTACGCCTATGGAGAGTCCCCCTAAACCAGTTATACCAACATATGTCTGTGTGTGTGTTTGGTATGAAGGACAGGTTTAAAATGATAACATAAACTCATTGATGGACAGTCATCAGCACGTGTTCATGCACAACAGCTTGTTGTAAATCCAGCGAGAGGTGGTTCACACGGGTCACATGAGATTACAGGCGTCCTAATCGGGTTTGGCAGATTCTCATATCTGTAATCAGATCCTCAGCTCAGATGCACAAAGTCTCTTTATCTTTCTTCACTTCTGCTGTCTTGAACGGCTCGAGTGTGATTCTGTGCTCTCATCATGAGCCATGAAGCTCAAAGCATTTAAACAGGTGTGTGTTGCCAAAGAGCTCTCTGTACATGTTTGATAGAGACTTGAGACTACAGCTCATAAAATAGCAATGGCAATCCATTGAAAGTGAAAACCTGAGCTGCCTGCCGAGAGAAAAAGGAGGAGTGAAAATAAGGTGCTCAGACAGCCCCCCCCCCCCCCCCCCCAACCCCCCCACCCCCCCCCTGGTTGAAGAGCATAACAATCATTTTTGGTCTGGATTTGAAATATTAAGTTGTTAAAATCATTATAAATGCAGTTCAGATAGACAATGAATACACTTCTATGATAAACATGATCAGTTTTTGCGAATTAAAAGAAGAAAAAAAATTGGGGGGAATTTAAATTGTATTATTATTATTATTTAATTATTATTGCTTATCTTTTTCCATTCCATCACTCTTTTTTGTTACTGACTCATTTCTAAGCAACATTATATTAAAATCTGTAAGCATTAATGTACTACAGTACACCTACAGTATTATCGTGTCTTGTGTGATTATATTCCCACTCAAATAGCAATCCAAAGACTGTATGTGACCTGAACAACCAAATGCACTTACATTACACTTGGCTTCTTGCATGTGAGCTATCGAATCTGTCTCTAATAAATCTTGGAGGACATGTAGACCTTATCAGTCAGTTAAACTGCATGAAGTGAAGTGTAGATTCCTTCAAAAGCTTGTCTATGCAGACCCATCAATTCAGCTTTAATCAAGTTTAAAAAAAAAGTTTATTGAAACAAATGATGAGCTATTTATATGGACTTTTTAATGAGATATTATTGCATATTATTCTTGAAAGTAATCGAGTTCAGAAGTAATTTGTTCTGAAATATAGAATTATGTAGAAAGATCAGAATGAATGCTGAAATGTGTTTCCCTCTGGATAAAGCAAAAAGGATGTTCAAAGGTCTTTTTATGTTTATTTAATATCATCCTGATGCTTGAGGCTCAACATGTAATGATGCACAACAGTACATTATGTAGATAAAAAGGTCTAACCTTCAGTACAGCCTCCTGATTTACACAGATTCACAGCTACTGCTATTATATGTAGCGTCTCGACCAATCTGACACACTAATTTTAATTTGATTTAACAAATCAATTATTCATTAGGTTAACAAATCGTCACAGTCCCCTCACTCAATTAACTGGATGCCAGGATGTCTGCTGAACACCAGGCGCTATGGTCACCATGACAACTAATCATGATATCACTGGTTTTATGACCCCCCAGGAATGTGAGAAGGATAGCCCACTCTTTGTCCCAAGGAAAAGCAGAGTAGAAATGGACTGTGTTCTAGTTAATTCATAGAAAAACCGTTATTTGAATGAACACACATATTCTTCAGGCCATTGAGTATATTATTGTCATTGTGTATTTTGTCTTTGATATTCTTAGACTATTTTAGTATGCTTGTGAGGGGACCATTCCTGATCCTCCCTTTTCACTACATGTAATCTTACCTTGTTTAGTATCTAAGAATTTGCCTTCTTATGATCGAAAACAAGCGTGTATATTATATGTTGGTACATAGGCAATATTTTAGTGTCCTGAGAATCTTTAGTAATTTTGATTTAAGTTCCATTTGCAAATTACCATGCTTAGAGAACAAAGGGGTCGTAAACCCTCCAGCAATTGCCACCTCCCGCTCGGAAATTCCATTTTGCTCATTGGACAAGCCCATCTTGAAAGGCGGAGATCTTCTCCGACCTTAAAGGCCCGGCTCCAGGGACCCGCCCCAGTCGGTGGTTCGGTCAGAAGAAAAGATGAAGATGTGAGAAAAACGCTACAGGATACCAAAGCATCTGTGCCAGGACTTTTCTTCGGCCTAGTCCTTTCCATACATCAAGTGACACTGACTCAAACTGGATCTTCTCATCGACCCGAATTCAGCAAAGATCTACGGGAAGCTTGAAGATTGCATCAGGAATCTCTTTCAGACCACCGAGACTCGCTAAGTATCAAACTTAGTCTTATTAATTGATACATTAAGTATCAGTTACACCTTTTTACAAAGGTGTGTTTGAACTAAGAATCTGACGTATCCCTGAAGGCTTAGATCTGTTGAATATACATGCAAAGTGTTCATAAAATCCATTCTTTAGGACTCTTCTATGCTGAGTTAAACTTTAACCTTTTCCTATACCAACTGTATATGTGTGTGTATGTGTATGTTAGACCATCTTAATGTGTTTATGTAGTATGTTAGAATAGTTTAAGTGTTTATGTAGTTAATAAACCTTACTTGTATCACACTTGACGTGGTCATTGTTTACTCATAACCGGAGTCAAAAATCATGCAGATTTACGTTACAAACTAATAGAATTGTACAGTAAGAAAGTTATATCCCTTAACCAGGAAACTAACGTTCTCAGAATTGACAAGACAGTTGACCCTGAAAGGTCAAGTAAATATCTACAATGGATCTAAAATATGAATAGTTAATTATAACTAGTTATGGTTAATAATTCATATTTCCCATGAGCTGATTCGCTACAATATATCAATCTGTAGGTTGATGTTGTGTGTGTATTATCTATCTATATATCTATCTAGCTATCTATCTATCATCTATCTATCTATCGAATAGATAGATGCATTGAGATAATAGACTGGTAATCATAATCTCTTTTTTAATGTGTTTAGTTATGTTAGAATATACTGCATGTGAAATTATTTTTTAAATAAGTTACTTAAAGGGTCATATGATGCGCTAAAAAGAACATTATGTTGTTGAGATTTGGTGAATGGAACTGTGCTTAGCGGTTAAGGTTCAAAAAACCCATTACTTTTCCACATACTGTACAACTTAGTGTTTCTACTTATCGCCCCGCCTTTCTGGAAAACGTGCGATTTTTACAACAAGCTCATCGGTCTGAAAAGCAAGCATCCAGTGAAGTTGTGATTGGCACGAATACCTCCGAGCGTGTGACGGAAAGGTTCTACCCTGACCATATTGTGTGGCCTGCGGCAAAACACATTGACAACCCCGGTGCATGCCATTGGCGATCCACAGACGCAAAGTTGATGTTTCTCAGCGGACCAGGCACGGCCGAAGCGATTTGTCCATTTTTGGAAGACTAAACAAAGTAGTTTTGCTTTCATAACAAAGCACACAGCGTCTTCACGACATGGCGGCTGTGGCAACAATACTACAGCGAGAATACAAGTTACGCCTTATTTCTTTGCGTGAACACTTGGGCGGCATTATGCAAATATTTCCAAATAGTGACGTAGACATGTGGGGACGTGTTAGAACAAACCATTTTAGGTAGGCGTGGCTGACTCTTAAATTTTAGAAAGAATATTCTCTTTGGATTTGGACTTAGTTTGCACACCTCTTACAGATCTTCTTTATGCACCAAGAGCCTGTAACACTCCAAAGAGAAAGGAACACATGAAATCGCATCATATGACCCCTTTTTAAAACTTTATAGCCGTTATAGTTGTGTATAAACGCATAGTAATTCATATTAAAATATATAACTGGAAGTGTCCGTTTCTTTTGTAAATATATTATTATACAGGTGCATATCAATAAAATTAGAATGTCGTGGAAAAGTTCAAATGATTTCAGTAATTCAACTCAAATTGTGAATTGTTCATCTCGTGTATTAAATAAATTCAGTGCACTCAGACTGAAGTAGTTTAAGTATTTGGCTCTTTTAATTGTGATGATTTTGCGCTCACATTTAACAAAAAAACACAATCACTATCTCACCAATTGAAGCTGGTGGACATGCCCATAGCTAACAACTCAAAACACCTGCCAAAGGTTTCCTGGAGCCATCAAAAAGGTTTCTCTCAGTTTGGTTCACTAGGCTACCACAATCATGGGGAAGACTGCTGATCTGACAGATGTCCAGAAGACAATCATTGGACACCCTTCACAAGGAGGGTAAGCCCCAAACATTCATTGCCAAAGAAGCTGGATGTTCACAGAGTGCTGTATCCAAGCATGTTAACAGAAAGTGAGTGGAAGGAAAAAGTGTGGAAGAAAAAGATGCACAACCAAACGAGAGAATCGCAGCCTTATGAGGATTGTCAAGCAAAATCGATTCAAGAATTTGAATTTGAACTTCACAAGGAATGGACTGAGGCTGGGGTTAAGGCATCAATAGCCACCACACACAGACGTTTCAAGGAATTTGGCTACAGTTGTCGTATTCCTCTTTTTAAGCCACTCTTGAACCACAGACAACGTCAGAGGCGTTTTATCTGGGCTAAGGAGAAGAAGAACTGGGATGTTGCCCAGTGGTCCAAAGTCCTCTTTCAGATAAAAGAAAATTTTGCATTTCATTTGGAAATCAAAATCCCAGAGTCTGGAGGAAGAGTGGCGAGGCACAGAAACCAAGATGCTTGAAGTCCAGTGTGAAGTTTCCACAGTCGGTGATGATTTGGGGTGCAATGTCATCTGCTTGTTGGTCCATTGTGTTTTTTGAAAAAAAATGTCACTGCACCCGTTTACCAAGAAATTTTGGCGCACTTCATGCTTCCTTCTGCTGACCAGCTTTTTGCTGATTTCATTTTCCAGCAGGATTGGCACCTGCCCACACTGCCAAAAGAAACAAAAATTAGTTAAATGACCATGGTGTTGGTGTGCATTACTGGCCAGCAAACTCACCAGACCTGAAACCCATAGAGAATCTATGGGGTATTGTTAAGAGGAAAATGAGAAACAAGAGACCAAAAAATGCAGATGAGCTGAAGGCCACTGTCAAAGAAACCTGGGCGTCCATACCACCTCAGCAGTGCCACAAACTGATCACCTCCATGCCACGCCGAATTGAGGCAGTAATTAAAGCAAAAGGAGCCCCTACCAAGTATTGAGTACATGTACAGTAAATGAACATACTTTTCAGAAGGTCAACAATTCACTAAAAATGTTTTTTTTATTGGTCTTATGAAGTATTCTAATTTGTTGAGATGGTGAATTGGTGGGTTTTTGTTAAATGTGAGCCAAAATCATCACAATTAAAAGAAGCAAAGACTTAAACTACTTCAGTCTGTGTGCATTGAATTATTTAATACACAAGTTTCACAATTACAGTTGAATTACTGAAATAAATGAACTTTTCCATGACATTCTAATTTATTGAGATGCACCTGTATATACATTTTCAACTATACACATTCAATACACTTTAGTGTCTTTTTCATAAGGTTTATAAAAACACCTCATTCCAGGACAGAACGTTCATGACATTTGCCGCTTCACCTCAGTTGTAGTTTATGTGTGCATAACCTTTAACTTAGTAAATTATACAACTGTGCAGCTACTAATGAATAAAAAAAAATTCGGCCATTATTGATAATGAAGGTGGCAGAATATCATGAAAACATGTCAGGGTAATATTTCACCCCCAAGATCGAAAGAAAAAAAGAAAAATAAACTATGCAACAATATGCAGAAAAAAGTTATTTTTATTGTATTGTTTTGTTTTGTTTTGAGCACACTTGTCCCACAAAATGTAATGACGATTCTCACTAGATTCACATTACTGCAATGCAGAATGTTTTATAATAGTGTGACGTTGAGAAATCAAGTGAAAAATGTTCTTTATTGTCATGAAAATACAGTAATGTCACATTTTATGCAAAACATCTCATGCATTTAATGTTACGCTCACAAATTCAAATGAGAACCGTTCCCCTCATAATATTCAGGTACACATTCAGCCTTGTTCGAATATTGTTATTCATTATTCTCTCTCAAAGTCCAAATACTCATATGGACGGTGATTCATTGAGGAGCGTCAACAGACCCGCGGGACTCTCTATAAGGAACATAAAAGCCTCATTCGCCTGAAGTTCCATCAAATAGTTTCTCCTTGATATTTTTTTTTTCACTCTCGTTCCTGTCTGAGTCATATTTGCATAGATTTGCAGACGATGTGTTCAGAACTCCTCTCTAGAAGTAACCTCATTGGTATTGAATGCCACACTAGGCTTCGGGAAGTAAAATTCCATTCATTTTCTCTATAGAGACATAAGCCTTTTAAAACAGACACAGGAGAGACTTTTGAGTTCTGAGATTTAAAGAGATGATATATGCTTCTGCGAAAGTCACAAGTCATTGAGGTTTGACCTTCATTACAAAGAAAGTCATGTTTGATAGCACAGTTCCAAATAAAGAACTACACTCTTAAAAAATAAAGTTTTGGTTGCTTATATATGAAAATAAATATGATGAAAAAGACGCTCAAAAGTTTTCCATTCATTTTTACTCAATTACATTTTTTGAAAATATAACATATCCCATAGAGAGATTGCACTGTCAAAGTATTTTGGAATATTCAGACGTAATTTACACACATGGACTTACAATACAAACATTTTAGAAGACAACAATTCATCACGGTTTGTTAAACCAATGAACATTAAGCTGTGTCGTCATCAAGCTGTTTCCCATAGTACCTTCAGGGAGAGCAACTGCGCCTGGTTGCACAATGAGGCAGCCCAGAGTTTTTGCAAGACATCAGATAAAATCAGACGACACTCAGACAGGTTTCTGACCGGCATGCATCATATTAAACTCGCCAAAACATGAAATAGTTCTGAATCACACCTGGATCCCATTGACTGGCCGCACACAAGCCAACGAGACTGTGCCTCTGGGACCTGCAGCAGTAAAAAACAATTACACCCAGGCCGTTTATACAACCCTCCTGCTAACATCCTGAACACACACATATAAACAAACTCAAACAGCGTGTTTTGATCCAAAGTGCTGAGTTGCATGATGTATTGTTCAAAACTGTAATCCACTTTAAAATACTGTGACCTGCAGTTCTCTGCAGGCTGTGTTTCCCAAACTCGGCATCTGGCTGCGTTTAGAGCAGAGAGGTGCTGTTTTTAACGCATTTCTGTCACATGTTAAAGGTGCCGAGAGGACCTCTGAAACCGTGCAAGCTTTTACTAAACTTATTTTTTAATGCACTGCAGATGCTGAGGGTAGCTCATCATTACCCTGTGCCAGAGGAGAATGTATCTGGTAAAGCACAAGCTGCATTGCAATGCCAATTTATCTAAGATGAAGACCATGTTCCAAGACTGCCATAAATCTCAACAAATCTGCCAAATTAATGGCTGCATAATTGTTGACAAAGACAGTATAAGTAGGATAACATATAGGCAGCTAGGGGTGGGTGGTATAGCCAAAATCCAAATTTACAACATAAATAAACAACATAAACATTTTTTTATCATGTTACTAAGCCAATATACAGCTGTGACTGCATCAGAATATAGTAAATTGCAAAGTTGCTCAGCAATGAGAAACAATAACCAAACTTCACTTTGCATTGTGTCAAATTGTCGTCATCATCTTGTTTGGGACATGCACTGTATTTTCACATGGCTTCATGTTGCTCTCACATGTAAGATAAAGCAGTCCTGCCCTCTGATATATGCAAATAAATCTACCGTGATGTAGCAGTTTAGCAAAATGTCATCCAGTCTTCACAGTAGCTGTATATAGTGCCAACTGGGTAGCATTGCCATTTGTTTGAACCATCATATTCAAATTCACACAGACACAAATAACGGTTCTCTGCTTTAGTCCTCTGCTCTGCCTCCTCTCCACCTACATACAACTCTTCCTCATTGAATTTTTGGCGAGAAAAAAATTGCCTGGGTCTCTTGCCTGAAAGCTTTACAAGCTGTTAGAATCCCAGAAGCCATCTTGTAAATGACCAATTAAATGAGAAGAGATCACGAGAGACTGCATACCTGCCCAGAAGGAGCCATAACGTAATATGGGGGGGGGGGGGGGGGGGGGGGGGGTGGGAGTGGCCCCTGACAAAAACACTGCTGAGGATAATTACAGCAGGGGAATTTCTCTTCCCCTCCTCCTTCCTCTTCCATTACAGAAGCTTACTGAACCAAACTCGCCAAGCTTCAGTCTGCTTTTTTTCTTTATGTTTTACATTCATCAGTTTGGCAGACAGTTATTCAGAAAGTGAGCTGTGACAGGAAGTTCGGGTAGTTTTTTGGGGGGGTCAAATTTTGTACGAATGTTTAAGAGAAAGGTATTCTTAGCTGCTACGACTGGTTACTATTTAGCTTTTGCAGGATTTTCTGCAGTCCGGTGGTGTGCAAAGTGAAAGTACAAATATTATATGCAGATTCCTCGATGTAACACAAATTTGTTTCGCTTAAGTTTGTTATGGTTCTTCTGTAATTCTGTATTTATTATAATGGCATGTTTTATAATAACAACAAACTACCAAATTTTGCTATAAGTTTGATTGCATCATATAGTAATTGCTGTAAATAGTGTTCATCGTATGTTTGATTACGTCATTAACTGAATTTTACTGTACATTTCTGCCATACGTACATCAATTTGACAGTCACCGCTGACAAGCTACTACTAAATATATTGTAGAAACTTAATTTCTGTAAAGTTGCTTTGCAATGATTTGTATCGCGAAAAGCGCTGTACAAATAAACCTGAATTGAATTGTTACTATTATAATATTAATGTAATATTAGAACATATAATATATATTATTTTAATATAAAAGTAGTATTATTATTGTACTATTTATTTTCACATAGCATTAATATTTTGGTAAATATTGAGATTAAAGTACTTCTATCAGTAATAGAATTTAAAATTTGTTAACAAATTAGAAAAGTTTGAAAGCTTGCGGTCTGAAAGTTTAGTTGAAGTAGTTTGGAAAGGTAAATAGTTTAAAGATAAAGTTTGAAGTTTTAAGGCAATACAGTCTATTGGAAAAAAGCAGATAAGATAATACATATTGATGGGGGTGCTAAGGCTGTTTTCTAGCATGATTTATCATGTTGCTAACATGTTTTAACATGTTACTAGCATGTTTTAGCATGGTTAGTATGTTAATTTTTTTTTTTTTAGCCACACTGTTGTAGCATAATTAACAATTTAATAGCATGTATGTTTATCATTATCTAGCAGGATAGCTGGTACTAGCATCGGTGTTACATTTGATAGCATGGATATCAGTCTACTATGGCATTTTGTTGCATGTGTTAGCATGATTAGTAAATTTCTAGCATGATTAGCAAAGGTACTAACATCTTGTTATTATTATTATAGCTATGATTACGCCTGGTACTAGATCAGTTAGCATGATTAGGCAAGGATAGCATGTTTCTAACTGGTGCATTGTTGCTAGCATGATTAGCAAGTTACTAGCATGTTTCTAGAATGATTAACAAGTAACTATCATGTGCTAACATAATAGCAAGTTACAACATGTGCCTATCATATTATAGCATGATTAGTAGGTTACTAAATGGTATTAACATTTGATAGAGTGAGTAGCAAGTTTCCTAGCATTTTGTTAGCAATGAGATTAGCAGTTAAAAACTCAACTGTTGTTAGCATTAGTAGCAAGTTACTAGCAGTTTCCGAGCCTGAGTAACATGTACTAGCATGTTGTTAAAAAATTAGCAAGTTACTAACATGGGCGATCTGATTCTAGCATTTATGATTTATGGTGTGTACTGAGCGGATTGTTTACATTTTTGATTAGCATAATTAGCACAGTTACTAGCATGTTTCTAACATGGTATCATGGTGCTAGCATGATTAGCCAAGTAATAGCATGTTTCTAGAATGATTAAATGTTACTAACATGTTGTTAACCTATTAGCATGACTAGCATGATGCTAACATGTTTTAGCATGATTAGTATGTTACTAGCATGGTATTAACATTTTGATAGCATGATTAGGAAAGTTATTAGCATGTTGTTAGCATGATTAGCAAATGTTACTAGCATATGTTTCTAACATGATTAACATGTAACTAGCATGATTCTAGCATGATTAGCAAATTAATAGCATGTTGTTAACAAATAGGAAAGTCTATAAAATGTTGCTATCATGACATTAGCATGAGTAGTAGTTACTAGCATGGGTATTAACATTTTGATAGCGAAATGATTAGACACTGTATTAGCATTTGTTAGGCATGATAGCAAGGTATAGCATTTGTTACATTATATCATGTACTAACATGTTGTAGATGTTTCTAGCCTGTTTAGCAAATTACTAGCAGTTTCTAGAATGAGTAACATGGTACTAGACATGTTCGTTAACAAATAGCAAGTTACTTAAACATGTTGCTATCATGATTCTCGCATGATTAGTTATGGTTACTAGCATGGTATTAAAACCCTTTGTAGCATAATTAGCAAGTACTAAGCATGTTTCTAACATGTTATCAGTTGCTAGATGATTAGCAAGTTACTAGCATGTTGCTAGCATGATTAGCAAGTTACTAGCATTTTGTTAGAATTTTTCTAGCATGATTAGCAAGTTACTATCATGTTTCTAGCATGATTAGCATGTTACTAGCATGGTGTTAACATTTTGTTAGTATAATTAGCAAGTTACTAGCATGTTTCTAACATGTTATCATGTTGCTAGCATGATTAGCATTTTACTAGCATGATTAGCATGTAGTTAGCATGATTAACGTGTTACTAGCATGTTGTTAACATAATTAGCAAGTTACTAACATGTTGCTATCATGACTTTAGCATGATTAGTATGTTACTAGCATGATGCTAGCATGTTTATAGCATGATTATATAGAAGCACCGTCTTAGCATTTGAGAAAGCTTATGAAGTTACTAGCATGTTGTTAGCATGATTAGCATGTTACTAGCATGTTGTTAGCATGATTAGCAAGTTACTAGCATGTTGCTAGCATGTTTCTAGCATGATTAGCACGTTACTAGCATGGTGTTAGCCTTTTTTTACATGATTAACAAGTTACTAGTAGATTTCTAGCATGATTAGCATGTTACTAAAATGGTGGTAGCCATGTTTCTAGCTAATCCAGCTAAACCCAGTGACTCAGGTAAATAAAAAAACAGCTAAGACCAGCCTGGTCTGCTAAAAAAATGGCCAAAACCACTTTAAAACCAGCTTGGGAGACAAGCCAAAGCAGTCAATCAGTTTAGGCTGGTTTTAGCTGTTTTTTCAGTAGGGAGTTGTTAAGCTTTGCTATAGCAATATACAGCTTAAATACACCATAAGTCTTATTGTATAAAAGTTTTCACCCCCTCAATGAAAGTCTATGGGATTTTAGGTGGTTTTGATAGTCTGGTTTACGAAAACCGTAAGCCGGATCAGTTAGAAAAGATATAGCAACCCGAGTGAGACCAGTCTGAAGGTCTGACCCAAGTTTGATGGTTGTAGCTTTAAAAGTCTAGGAGGAGATACATTAAAATTTGATCTCAGAAGAAAAGACGTTTAAATGGGGATTTCAGTAAGTGGCTTTTTCAAGCTAAGACTAATTAACTGTTAGTACAGACACGTTTTGGTCCCAATTTGCATGTTTTTTTAAATTATTTTTAAGTATGGACATACTAGAAGTTTCTGTAACATTCTAGCATACTGTGTAATATTCTAGTGATATTCTATATTCTGTAATAATAAAAGCTGCATGCATAATAAAGTTATTGTGATCTGCCAAATTATCAGACTTTTGTAAGTCATACGTCATGATCATGATTGTGTTGAATAGATTAAATGGAAAAGGTGTTTAGGATTTACTTTGAACACTGTTAATCAGTGTAAAATACAGTACAAAGAACGGCAGCAGTCCACATTGAATATTAAAATCTGAATTAAGGAGTAGAACAAAAATGAACTATTATTTAAGGTTTTTTTTTGTAAAACACTCCAATAATCATTGTGTGTGTGTGTGTGTGTCTAGATAAAATGTATTATATTAAAGTTTATTAAAAATGTATATTTGGGAAGTAAACTATGTGTCAAATGAATATGTGGAAAATCATTAAGAACATCTACCTTTTCCTTCAAGGTAAATTCATATTAATAACATAACATCATTTACATGTCAATTAAGGTGTTGCTAGTAACATTACCATATTATGTGTGAAAAGTGATAACCCTGATTCTGATTTCTTTTCTTTTTTTCAGTTTCATGTTACTGCTTAATTTAGAAATTGCTTCAAGAAAGGAACAGATTAAAAAATACTTTGCAAGTCACACTTCATTAAAGCCTGTGTAAAAATAATATCCATTTTTTTTCACTGAACATACTGAAAATTGTGCTGTTCACAGAAATCTCCAGTTCATTCCATGTTCTGTGAAACTTGTCTGAGCAACAGCCGATGAAGCAAAAGGAGAATCAAAATGCAGTTCAAACATGTACAATGGTTTGAGATGAAGTGTAGCATGTCACACTGCAGGGCACAGCATGAAATGTGTGTTTCCTTTAGAAAGCCAATGCCATGCTCTACCAGTAGAGCTACAGGAACTCAATTGTATAAGTAATGATTGTTGCAGGCAGGGTAACTGAAATCGAGTGGGACTCAAAATTTAAGACATTTTAAATGTCTTCCTTATGTGACATTGAGTGCAGGTCAGAGACTCTACTAATGAACCAATCAAAGGCTGCGTTTACACTTGGCATTAACATGCGACCTGTATCCGGATGTTGTCCACATACACATTGAAAAGACAAGTGTAAACGCGCTTCTGATCGGAATGTTATCCGATCAGCGTGTCCTGGGGCCTCATTTATAAAATGTTGCGTATAAACCATCCTAAATTTGTTCCAAGATCATTTCTCAAAAGTGCATTAGTGCGATTCAGAGAAAACGAACGTGCGCACAAAAACACGTGTGTATACGCCTCTCTTCCAGATGTGACATTTAGAAATTGCAAATGATCTTGAAATTGTGCGCAGCTGACTGGTGTCAGATCTCCTGTAAAAAAAAACAAAAAAACAATATGGAATAAACCGTGTAGGCCTACAGAAAGCGAGTAAAGAACTCTCAACATTAGGCTTCCATAAAGGTTAATTTAATCTCGCAAAAACTATGAACTATAAAAAATCTGACTACACTGCACAATTAATATCTTAAGCCCCATTCACACCAGGAACCATAACTATAGAGATAACGATATTAGCGTCCACACCAGCGAACGATATCGTCTGTTTATTCTAAGCGCACGTGCATATGCCGCTTTAAATTCTCGAGCTCGTTACAGTCAGGATGGATTCTGATTGGCTGTCAGTGTTTTATCGTTTATCAGCTGGAGAAAAAAACGTTTTGAAAGTGATCACAACGATATCGTTCCTCTGTATCGTTATCGTTATAGTTGTGGTGTGAACTATGCTATTCTTTAATATTGAGAACGATTTTTAGAACTATATCTTTATCGTTATCTTTATAGTTATCGTGCTTGGTGTGAATGGGCCTTTACACTGCATCTTTGTTGTTTATGATGAATTCGGTGCTTGCACGTACACCGCTCTTATTATTATTGCAGCTTAGATGTTCAAATTAGCTGCAGTACTCCGACTTTTTGCCACAAGGAAAAGTGCGTACGCCTGCTCAGACCCTGATGTGGTGGTAAGTACTTTTCCACGTCAAAGAACGTTTTTATAAATATGAACGTTGCCGTAGATTTTAGCGTACACACACTCTAAGATTTTTGATTTGTAAAATGCTACCACAACTTAAATAGTTTTCAATAAGACAAACCCACCACTTCAGGTCGACTTTTCACCGCAGACTTATTTAAATATTGCGCGGGAAAGATCGATCTGATTGGTTATCCAGATCGAGAAGTCAGCTGATGTTGCCAAGTATAAACGCGCCGTGTCCTGATTGACTGATGATTCGATCTGATCATGGTGATCGCATGTTAATGCCAAGTGTTAACACAGCCAAAATCAGCAGTCAAATAGTTTCTGTTGGTCTTAATTTTAGGCCTTAAAAAGATCTTGAACCAAAGCAGAAATAGGAAAAAGAAGTCGTAATTCATAAAGGCAGACATTTTAAATGTGTGACATGCACACAAAAAAAATTATTTCTTACTCAGTGTTTTTGTCTTGTTTTCTAGTACAAATATCTAAACATCCTTAAAGCAAGATACTTGAGACTGCAAAATGAAGATACAGTGGGGAAAAAAAGTATTTAGTCAGCCACCAATTGTGCAAGTTCTCCCACTTAAAAAGATGAGAGTGGCCTGTAATTTTCATCATAGGTATATACCTCAACTATGAGAGACAAAATGGAAAAAAAAAAATCCAGAAAATCACATTGTAGGGATTTTAAAGAATTTTGCAAATTATGGTGGAAAATAAGGATTTGGTCAATAACAAAATTTAATCTCAATACATTGTTATATACCCTTTGTTGGCAATGACAGAGGTTCAACGTTTTCTGTAAGTCTTCACAAGGATTTCACACACTGTTGCTGGTATTTTGGCCCATTCCTCCATGCAGATCTTCTCTAGAGCAGTAATGTTTTGGGGCTGTCGCTGGGCAACACGGGTTTTCAGCTCCCTCCAAAGATTTTCTATGGGTTGAGATCTGGAGACTGGCTAGGCCACGCCAGGACCTTGAAATGCTTCTTACAAAACCACTCCTTCGTTGCCCGGGCGGCGTGTTTGGGATCATTGTCATGCTGAAAAACCCAGCAACGTTTCATCTTCAATGCCCTTGCTGATGGAAGGATGTTTTCACTCAAAACCTCACGATACATGGCCCCATTCATTCTTTTGTTTACACGGATCAGTCATCCTGGTCCCTTTGCAGAAAAACAGCCCCAAAGCATGATGTTTCCACCCCCATGCTTCACAGTAGGTATGGTGTTCTTTGGATGCAACTCAGCATTCTTTCTCCTCCAAACACGGCAAGTTGAGTTTTTACCAAAAAGTTCTATTTTGGTTTCATCTGACCATATGACATTCTCCCAATCCTCTTCTGGATCATCCAAATGCTCTCTAGCAAACTTCAGACGGGTCTGGACATGTACTAGCTTAAGCAGGGGGACACACGTCTGGCACTGCAGGATTTGAGACCCTGGCGGCGCAATGTGTTACTGATGGTAGCATTTGTTACTTTAGTCCCAGCTCTCTGCAGGTCATTCACTAGGTCCCCCCGTGTGGTTCTGGGATTTTTGCTCACAGTTCTTGTGATCATTTTGACCCCACGGGGTGAGATCTTGCGTGGAGCCCCAGATCGAGGGAGATTATCAGTGGTCTTGTATGTCTTCCATTTTCTAATAATTGCTCCCACAGTTGATTTCTTCACACCAAGCTGCTAACCTATTGCAGATTCAGTCTTCCCAGCCTGGTGCAGGTCTACAATTTTGTTTCTGGTGCCTTTGACAGCTCTTTGGTCTTGGCCATGGTGGAGTTTGGAGTGTGACAGTTTGAGGTTGTGGACAGATGTCTTTTATACTGATAACGAGTTCAAACAGATGCCATTAATACAGGTAACCAGTGGAGGACAGAGGAGCCTCTTAAAGAAGAAGTTACAGGTCTGGAAGAGCCAGAAATCTTGCTTGTTTGTACGTGACCAAATATTATTTTACGGGAATTACAATTAATTACTTAAAAATCATACAATGTGATTTTCTGGATTTTTTTTTCTCATTTTGTCTCTCATAATTGAGGTATACAGTACCTATGATGAAAATTACAGGCCTTTCTCATCTTTTTAAGTGGGAGAACTTGCACAATTGGTGGCTGACTAAATACTTTTTTGCCCCACTGTATAAAGTCTTGTTTTTCTGAGAAAATGAACAAAATTAATAACATTTATGCTTAAAAATAACCAATTTTATCAATGCGTATGAAAACCTCTTTTCCCTTTGCGTTAAATTGATTTTTCACAGAAAACAAGACTTCTTATGTAATTTTGCTTCTTAAGGAAATGTATCTTGATTTAAGAATCTTTAGACATTTGGACTGTAAAACAAGACAAAAAATCAAGAACATCAATGTTGTTGCAGTAGTAATTATTTCCATATTCTAGTATTTAGGAGCAGAGCTATTCAAGAGATTTTGTAAGATTAATTAAACAGTAATGGAGATCGTTTGGAAGTTGTATTTACATTTGTGTGCTCCCCAGGCACTCATCATACATTGAGGCTTACGATATGAATTAGAGTTTTGCTTACTTCTTCCATTGTCCTCATCAGTAAAAGCAACAAAATGTCCAAAAATAAACCTAGATTTGCATTTCCTGATGGAAAAGCAGCAAAATAGAAAACTAACATGATATTTAGAAATGTTGTAAACCCAAATAAGGAACATGGAGAGAAAGATTGATAGTACATTAAATAGACGTAAGACCAAAAATCAATCATGATTCATTGTGCAAATTCAGTTCTACATATTTTAACAATAAACGGGAGATTTTTAGACTTTAATCTGAAATTTGTTGAACTATATAGGCTATAGAATGTTGAAAAGTTTGAATGGAGTTTGTACAATTAGTGGTTTAAGCTGAATTAATTTCTTAAACTTGGGTAGAAGAAAAACTGAATGTCTGAGTAGCCTAACATCAATAAAAGCACCTTGGAAATATATTCAACTTAAGCAAACCTCTTTCAAACTGCTTTCATCCATCATCACTGAATCAGACCTTGCTTTTAAGGCCGTAACATCAAACATTCATAATCCTTGCACATGCACATCTAACAAAGCGCATGGCTGAGTTCTGCTCCATTACGCCTCTCGGCACCTTTAAACAACAGGGATTCCTGTCCAAAATGGTCAGCTTTGCTTTTTCTCAAAACAAATGCTGTCTTTCCTTTAGCTATGAATTATTATAGAACTTAATTGAATTTGATCAGTTAACGTTTAGTTAAAATAGTAAAGTTAAAGTTAATGCTTTCTGATAAATTTAGTTTTTAGGCTTTGGCCAAAGTAAATGAAATGCTGCATCAAGCAAATAAAATGATACGTGCCTTGATTTCTGTTGTCTGTGCACAACAACACACAACTCAACTCCTCTAGTGACTATGGCTGGTTAAAAGATTCAAGCAAAAAGAACAATCAGTCAGTATGCAAATAGATGTAAGACAGAAGACCAATCACAATGCAGTATGCAAATATTACAATGATATTGTTTTTGTTAGATATTGAATGTCATTCTGTAAGATATCTTCTAACCTGTATGCTGTCACCTTCATATATACTCAATTTCAGAATCTTTTATTTCTTTTTTATGAGACAATCCTCTGAGCTGAAAATGTGATATGATGGATCACTGTATATAAGAACTAGAAAAACTGTCACTGCTTAAAAATGTGATTTAAATGTTGCATATGAGTGTCCATCGACGGAGAAAGAAGCTTTTTGCTAAAGCATCTACCAGCAGGGATAAAATACCGCCGCTAACAAGCAATACTTTAACCCCCTGATGCTACCTTGCATCAACGTAAAATCATGGACAGCAACACTTACATTTAAAGTGGTTTTGTTTTGCCTTTTATTTGCAACACAGGCATGGAATTCAGTTCAAAGGTGGCATAAAGCGTCTGATCACTGTTTGGTCACTCAGACTGTGGATATTGCTCAGTATACATTGAGAACACACGGCAAATAACACAGCGTACCAAAACAGGCTACACGGACGAAATAGAGACGGGTGACTGCCTTATTTTTGTAAACAGAGTGAAGTTACACATTCTCATTGCAAAGAGGGGCTTGGTCCAGCTCCACCCTTTAAAGGGAAAGCAATTATGTACCCGCATTAGTGCATGCAAAAACACTGATCACCTTAGTTAATGAAGCCAAGAGGGCACTGCGCCCTCATTGTTGATGCTTCTGTTTCACTGCCAGCAGGCAGAGTCGGAACAAAGGTGAAATACAAGAAGAACAGATACTCAGGGAAACCATAGGCGAAAGATTTACAGACACCGCAACTGAGTTTGCTTTATCTTAACCATAGAATTGAACTCTAATGGACAATCCAATAGTACACACGCAGTTTGGATGAATCCATTTATGGGGCAAATAACCAGCATTCTCTATTTTGTGGCCTTTATAACTATCAAAACCAGAGCCATGCTTTTGGCTGACCTAAATTCGGAAGTCAGAAATGTGTTTACTTTGAATCTAGTCACTGCCGAGGTCTTCTACCTCGTAGATTAAGAAATGTTGTTTGCTGTGTCCTAGTAACAAGTAGGGCTTTAGCAACAATAACAAACGGATCCCTCCAATTGGAATCCATCCAATCATCTATGACATCACGAGCTGTTTATCACATTCCCATGACTGTAAAATACCTCCATCCCTAGCTTCCTTCAGGACGTGTGTTTATATTTCCATACCAACAAGTCTCCAAACAAGCTAGTTACAAAAACTAGTCAAGTGAGATAAATGGCTAGGTCTTGGAAATTAGCAAATTAGTTGAACTCAAGGGATTCCAGAAACTGTGCAAACAATATCCACTGGAAACTTGTGCCCATTTGTAGGTTGGGTTATTCCAAGTGTATATCACTATATAAGGCTCCTTCTAATTACCATGGGATCTGGCAAGCCATTAACCTTGAAGTAATGATTAAACCTCGGCTCACTGGAAGGGACCTGAGCCATAGCTTTTGTTCAACTGCAAGCATTGCTGCTCAAGCTGGTTCAGTAACTTGTCCACAGAGTCCTCTTTGTTTTCCAGCTTGAGATACTTCCTGGCGCTTCCGAGATCTAGCCGAGGCCAGCTGCAGTGCCTCTGCTCTTCCACAGGTATAAGGTCAAGGCTTGTAATGCCAACCATGTTCACGCACACCTCTGAGCTGGACTGCCTTGGAAGCAGTCTATGGTGACCCATAGAAGACACAGTCTTGTCCTCTGGATACACCAGATCCCTGGGCAGCATATGTGGTTTAGTCCTATGGTTCATGCTGTAGGATCGTCTGGGTGGGAAGGAGAAGATCTCCAAGTCCTCCCCACCCAGAGTGGACATAGAGGATGCGGTCATACAGTTGCTCAGTCCAAAGTGACTTTCTTGCCGCAGATCCAGTGCAGAGTTGGTTCCCCGTTCCTCTGTGCAAAAAACCTCTTTGCTGTCGTTGCAAGAGTTGGAGGAGTGAATCGAGGGGTTAGAGGAAGAGTCCTGATGATGAAGAACCTCAGTGTGCACCGTGTCTTGCTGCTGAACGCTGTCCTCCTCATCCATGCTCTTCACTTGGAGTAGAGGCTCCGAACTGGACATTTCTTGGAGGCAGAGGATGTTCAGGTGGGCTGCAGGTAAACTGCTGACCCATTGGTAGTGCCTGGCAAGAGAGTTCACCTGCAAGAGGTCTGCCGAAGGCATGGCTGCAGAAACAGAGCAAATGACGCTCCGCATCTGAGCCAGAAGCATTTGAGTTTCCCTGTCCCGATTCTCATAGAGTACCGTATTGGCACAAATAAGTATGAAGAGTCCCACTCCCATAATGACAGGTCCTAGTAGTTTCATCCTTTCACTATGAACCAGACTTGCTGCTGAAAACAGTCCTTTGGACCCTAATCCCCATCCTGATGCACTTCCAGAGGATCCTTCCTCTGTCGTGTCCACTGATGATCGATGGGCCCTGTACGGCCAGTAGCCTGCCACGGCAAGCGCGGTGCCAACAACAACAACCACCCCCCCAAGCACCACAAAAACACCTGGCATGGAACGGATACGCAGTTTTCCTTGGATTACACCTTCCTTCTTTCTCCTGGAGTGAAGACTGAAACGTGGCAAGCGTTGGCGGGAAGGTGTGGCTGACGTCCGGTCACGGGACTTCTGACTCCTCATGGCATAGACTGGTCTGTAATGGGCCCTAATGGGAGTCTGAAAAGGGTGAAGAGGGAAAAGTGAGATCAAGGTTAAGGTCGAGTGGTGACATGCTTTCAGTTATGCATTCAAGTCAAGAGAATTTTTTCATCTTAATGGTTGCTTCAGACCCCTAAAGCAATATGCAGTATGTGCATATTGACATATGCATATACATAAAGACACTGCAGCATGAGATGTTAAGAGAGTAACTCCATTCTGATGCCTCTCTGTGGTGCACCACAAACAAATCATAAACTGTATTAAATCTATTTAAATAAATCGTATAGACTCTAAATATAACCATCCTTAGAAATAAAGTGGCTGATGCTGTGTTTTATTGCAGCGAGAGTATTCCCAGTCCCTCAAACAATTTTTAAACTGTTGCATTAGTTTTAAGGCATGACATATTTCTTTAATACACTGACAGATAAACTACCCAGCTGGATTCCCAAAGGGAGCGCCAGATTTTAAACATGGTTTGCTGATTTTAGGTAAGCTACGAAAACATTTTTTTATGATGTTGATATTAACTTGAAGAAGAAACAGGTGTGCAGGGGAAGCCTTGCGCTCATTGCACTGACCGAGGCAAAAATAAATTGAACCACTAAGAATCTCCAAAGTATATGCCACATTTGGCTGAGGAAGAATGTGGGGAAAAAAAGAACAGTCCATAAATGAGAAATTATATGTGGCCAATCCACTCTGGAATAACAAACGCTCCACTGGCACAGGTTTCTCTTTCAATGTCATTTACAATTCCGCCAACTCACTTGGTTTGTTTAAACTCATGGGAAATGCTTTGGACGTTCTGCTAGAAAACTTAGATCAGATAGAGCATGTAAGCAACATGTCAGTATTCAGAAATGCAAAGTAATATGGCCAAATGTAAACACTGAGGTTATGGCCAAATTTGTGTATAATAATAACATGTAGTTTTGGCACTAACAAAACTAGCTTTTTGCAATGCTGCGTCATAAATGATTGAACTCACAACTATGCAAATGTCGAACTCAGTAAGTAAAATGAGATGCACACAGAAAAACAATCTGTAGTACATGCATCTCGGAGCATATGTTTGGACTGATTCATCAAAAGGCTGGACTGATGAATTCCAAACCTCTTTTTTTCCCCATTACCAAGTTCAGCTTTACTTTCAATGGCTGTTCACTCTGGTTTCCAAATGGGTGAAATTAATTATACAAGAGTATAACATATATACAGCAGATGTGGATCAATCAATGAATCCGAATTGTTCAATGTTTCAAATTATTGTCTGATTATCTGTGCAGGTTATTATTTAAACACCTTAGTCATCTCTTTGTAGACAGGACTCTACATGACTGTCGCATACAATCGTGTCTGAACACTCAAATAGTCCTGCCACCATTGGCATAAATGCATGTAGGCTACAGTCTAAAATTAATCGATTGTGACACAGATTAATTTACATGTTGCATGTAAAATGAAGGGGGGAAGAAGTCTATTCATAATCATTTTTGACATTGCCGTAAGACTCACAAAACATTATGTTGTGGCTGTAACATCACAAAAAAAACAAAACCTTTTTTTAATATAGGGCTCAATCTCCAGTTCCTTTGTGCATGCTGTGTATAATGCAATGTCAAAAATGCACCAAATGAGATATGCAATTCATTATAATTTCAGACACATTTCAGGACGCTTTTAAAAGACTGTCCATCTTATGCTAAAACGATAAAAGACATCAAAAAAAAAATTCTTAATAGTGGGCTCAATCTCAAATTCATTCATTCCAATAAATCTATGTCTCTCTCTGTATATCACCTGGAAAGAAACAGCCCTTCATGTTGAAGCCACCATTTCTCGATATGCGCCCAAACTTGAGATTACACTTCTTCAATAACATTAGAAATCTATCGACCTCTAATAAAGTCAAGCCAGTTTCTGTATTGATGTTGCCGCTTTGGCGCTACAGGTTACAAATGTATCAAAGGCGCCTCAATAGTCAGTGCGAATACTTGCCTTTGTTACAGTGTATCGCGTCCGCGTTCCATCGTTCTACCGCGCTGCACACGCGTGTTCGTGATGTTCTTCTCCCGCTGCGAAGTTTCGCGGCTCCCCGTCAGTCCAGACGCGCGAGAAGTGCCGCGCGTCTCCCATGACAGCTCTTCCTCCCCAGAAGAGGACACTGAAGGGTTAAAAGACCGGACTTTCTAAAGACAGCGAGAGAAGGTACATGTCGCTCCATCATCAGTAGTCACCGTCCGTCCCCCAGCGTCCACGTTTCGTGTTCTCCCCTCGGTGAAGTGTTGAGGAGAGCGCCGCCCTCGTCGAGACTCGATGGAGTGAGCAGACTTCAGTGCGCTTTCCATACAGACACAAACGTTCAACAGGCTATATTGCTCTCTTTGGGGCTTTGAAGAATACATTAATACATGCTGGTGGATATGAATATAAACAGGTTTGTAATGTAATATTGAAAGAACAGAAGAGGAAAATGATACAGAAAAGCAGGCACACAAGTATAGACATACCAGACACCGGGCAGCCTTTTCCTCTTATCTGAATGTTGGCGACATCTTGTGGAATTATTTTTACATGTAGAGGCGGGAAAGTAATTGCTTACAAATGTTCTTTAAAGCATCTATAATATAATATAATCAGGGTTGGGGAAAGTTACTTTTAAAAGTAATGCATTACAATATTGCGTTACTCCCTAAAAAGTAACTAATTACGTTACTTAGTTACTTTTTTATTGAAAGTAATGCGTTACGTTACTTTGGCGTCACTTTCGCCTGTTTACTTTTTAAATATGGCAGGCTTGCTTGTTTTTTAAAATAAAGAAGTTATATTTTTGGCAAATATAAAAGCCCTTTAACACCAAAAAGTGTAGTGAATAAACCTCAGGCTGAAGCAAAATTAAATTCACGTCTGTACAGAAGAACGCCGGAGAAGAACACTCTTTAGCAATAAAAAAACAAAGCACAATTGTTAGTTTATCTAAAGTCATATTTGCTTATTAGTATGGTTGAACTGGACCATCAAAGGTCAGCAGCAAAGACATTGGTTAATAAAATGGGAGATTAAACATGTGGGTTATTAAACAAGTCAAGTTTATTTGTACAGCTCTTTTCACGTTACAAATCATTGCAAAGCAACTTTACTGCAAATTAAAAGTTTCTACAATATTAGTGGTAGCTTATCAGTGGTGACTTTCAGTTAATGTACATATGGCAGAAAGGTACGGAAAAATCAATTAAAGACGTAATAAAACAGATGATGAACACTATTAACAGCAATTATTATATGATGCAATCAAACTTATAGCAAAATGTGGTAGTCTGTATGTTGTTTCAG
This sequence comes from Sinocyclocheilus anophthalmus, assembly GCA_018155175.1. Taxonomy (NCBI): domain Eukaryota; kingdom Metazoa; phylum Chordata; class Actinopteri; order Cypriniformes; family Cyprinidae; genus Sinocyclocheilus; species Sinocyclocheilus anophthalmus. The sequence continues at coordinate 154,407 of JADLZN010002811.1, forward strand.
GGTTGGCATCATCTGAGGCCTTCTGGGGGTTGGCATCATCTCTTCTCAGGTGTTCTGGATCCAGACTGAAGCTGGTGTAAATCCCGTGGCAGAAACAGAGAAAACAAATAGAGACATAATTAGCATACCTGCTGTTCCAACCAAGCAAAATTTAATTGTTTAACCCAAGCTAAAGAATAATAAAGTGCATTTGATCAGATATAACTGCAGTAAAAGATTAGGAGATGCATTATTTGAATGCTTGGCCAAAGAAATGTGTCTTTAATCTAGACTTAAACAGAGAGAGTGTTTTCTGAACCCCGAACGTTATCAGGAAGAGTATTTCAGAGTTTGGGAGCCAAATGCAAAAATGCTCTATCCCCTTTAGTGGACTTTGCTATCCTAGGCAGTGTTGGGGAAAGTTACTTTTAAAGTATTGCGTTACTCCATAAAAAAGGAACTAATTACGTTACTTAGTTACTTTTATGGAAAGTAATGCGTTACGTTTGCGTTACTTTTTAAATCTGGACAGGGCTTGCTTGTTTGTTTAAAAAAAAAAAAAGTTATATTTTTGGCAAATATAAAAGCCCTTTCCAGCAAAAGTGAAATGAATAAGCCTCGGGCTGAAGGGAAAGTAAATTTACGTCCGTGTACAGTAGAATGCAGAAGAAGAAATTTAAACACACTTCAGCAATAAAAAAAGACACATATGTTTGTCTAGAGTAATTTTTGCTTAATAGTATGGTTGAACTGGATCATCAAAAGTCAGAAGCAAATAGAATGGGATTAAATACAATAAAGGATATTTGTGTTGTTTAACATTAATTATTGCAGGTTTGCGTCATATTATGAGTTGCATTATTTTTATTCATTTTGAGGAATACTGAATCTGTGTGTGGTTTTTTTTGTGAGTGAGAGGAATTAATGCATATTCATATTTATTTAAGAACTACAGTAACATCTAATTTCTCAACATGGGGACAGGAGAGCTATCAATCAATAAATTTGAAAAAAAGTAACTTGCATTACTTATCTGAAAAAGTAACTCAGATACTCTCTTGTAAATTAAAAAGTAATGCACTACTTTACTAGTTACTAGAAAAAAGTAATCCGATTACGTAACTCAAGTTACTTGTAATACGTTACCCCCAACACTGACCTAGGTTACTACCAAGAGTTTTGCGACCTTAGGGAGCGTGATGGATTGTAGTGTGATAGAAGCCTAGTTTGGTACGCAGGAGTTAAACCATTAAGGGTCTTTTAGGTAAGTAATAATATTTTGTAACTTATACAGAGCTTAATAGGTAGCCAGTGCAGAGACTAAAATTGGGGTAATATGATCATATTTTCTTGACATGGTAAGGACTCTAGCCGCTGCCATTTTGGACTACCTGTAGCTTGGTTATTGAAGATGCAGGACAACCACCTAACAGTGCATTACAATAGTCCAGTCTAGAGGTCATGAATGCATGAACTAGCTTTTCTGCATCAGAAACAGGTAACATGTTTCGTAACTTGGCAATGTTTATAAGATGGAAGAATGCCGTTTTTGTAAAATGGGAAATATGATTTTCAAAATACAAATTGCTGTCTAATATAACACCCAAATTATTGACTGTAGAGGAAGTAACAGTACAACCATCTAGATGTTAATTGTAATCTAAGAGATTCTGTGTACTGTCTTTTGGTCCAATAAGTAATCTCTCTGTCAGACAATTATTGGTCATCCAATCTTTTACATTTTAAACACATTCTGTTAGCTTAGATAATTTAGAAGTTTCATCTGGTCTTGTTGAGATATATAGTTGAGTATCATCAGCATAACAGTGGAAACTAATCCCATATTTTCTAATAATATTACCAAGGGGCAACATGTATATCGAAAAAAGCAGAGGACCTAGGACAGATCCTTGTGGCACTCCATATTTTACTGGTGATATTTTAGATAACTCCCCATTTAAATGAACAAAATGGAAGCGATCGGACAGGTAGGATCTAAACATTCTTAAAGCCTGCACTTGGATACCTGTATAGTTTTGTAATTGATCTATGAGTATGTCATTATCTATAGTGTTGAACGCAGCACTAAGCTCAAGTAAAACTAGCAATGAGACACAGCCTTGGTATGACGCAAGAAGCAAGTCATTTGTAATTTAACAAGTGCAGTTTCTGTGCTATAATGGGGCCTGAAACCTGACTGAAATTCATAGAGATCGTTTTTTTGCTGGAAGGAGAGTTGAGCAGACACAAATTAACATATTAATTATTGCAGGTTTGCGTCATATTTGGAGTTGCATTATTTTTATTCATTTTGTGAATACTAAATCTGTTTTTTGTGAGTGGGATGGATTAATGCACATTCACATTTAGTCTAGAACTACAGTAACATCATGTTCACACAGCACCTCTGTACTCCCGATTTCTCTCAACATGGGAACAGGAGCTGTCAGTCAATAAATGGGAAAACAGAGTAACTGGCATTACTTTTTTGAAAAGTAACTCAGATATTTTCTAGTAAATTAAAAAAAGTAATGCATTACTTTACTAGTTACTGAAAAAGTAATCTGATTACGTAATGAACTTACCCCAACACTGTAAAAAGAATATATAACATATATATATATATATAGATATATATTAATATTTGTTCACACTTGCACAGATAGGCATCACCTCTCAATGAATCACACCAGGTCTGAGGTCAGTGATGTATGATAATATTGAGTGATTGAATCATTATTTTTTTAATTATAAGCACGAATGAGATTCGAGAGAGGCAGAAGGGCAATTAAGTATTTCCCTTTTCATTGCTTGAACATCCTTTCATTTTCATTGAATGATAAAAGAGCAGCACACTTTCTGAAAAACATCTTTTGTTTCAGTTTCGGACCAAAATGAGAGCGAGGCAATTTCCTTAAAACGTTTACTTTTGATAATACAAATTAGAGACCCACCACAAAACACCTTTGTAAATGAACTGAATGGACACAGTATTGTGAGGCAGTGGTTTTTTATTATTTTTGTATGGAGAACGTTGTTGTAAAAAGACCATAAACTCTGCCCCAGCTTAACAACAACTATTGTACATTTCTAAATGTTTGATGCAAAGGCAAGGACAGCTACTGTTGCGATATATTTTATTCACGAAGACTGAGTAAAATGAAACCAAGCAATTTTAAAATAAAAACACTACTAAAATGATGCATAAGGTTAACGATACCAGATAATACTGAACTGTGAATAAGCAAGCAATTTCCCTAATTAAACTGTCTGACAAAAAAGGATTTAAAAAAAAACCACACACAGAGAAATGAAGTTTGCTGTAAAGAAGAGAAATGCAGGGCAGAAAATTTAGACAATTTTTCAGTCTATTTTGTCTATTTTCAAGGAAAAATATTTAAAACAAGACACCGTTTTGCTTTTCAAAAAAAGTAACATTCTGACTTGTTTTCAGATAATATATCTTGAATTCGGTTTATTATCTTACCTCAACCACAGATTGTCTCTTGTTTATAGCACAGATCTAACAATTTAATTGTCAGTGGGGTAAAAAAAAAAAAAATCAAGATATATTCTTGTTTTAAAGATGTTTAGATAGACTGGAAAACAAGAAAAAAAAAAGAAAAAAAAAAAAAAAAAATACTTTTTTTTTTTAAACTAGGACCGAGACCTTGAGCGGGACCGAGACCGGGAATAAGATCGCGAGCGTGAATGTGAGCGAGATTTGGATTTGGATCTGGATTCCCTCCGCAGATCAGCATCTGGTGGCGTTTGTGATCTGGACCGAGAATGAGCTCTAGAGCAATGCGCCCTTTCAGCCACACGGCCTTCATCGCCGCTCTTGGTTGCCTCCTGAGATCTGGACCCAGACTCTCTGGAGAGATCCCTGTCGTTTCCCGATTTGGATCGAGATCTGGATCTGGATCGAGAATAGGACCGATCTCTCTTGTTCTCCCGTTTGCCCTTTTTGCTCGGAGGGCTGCAGCTCGTGCTATTATCCCTAGCGCTTTCACCTCCCCTGCGAGCTCCATTACTGCTCTCCTCCATCCTACTGCTCCTGCCCTTCGTCTTCTTGCTGGTTGACCTGCTGCGTGATCTCGAGCCTGAGGCTCTGGAAAGGAGAGAAACCGTTTAAGAAATATACACCAAATCAATATATTTTAGCACCTTTGAAGCCACAAGAACTTCTATTTTTATAAATAGCAATTACTGCCCTCTAGTGGACTCATACATCAAAACTGTACTTATACTACTGTCATAAGAGAATATAGAAACATGAATGTGAGAATTTGTAGGGACACACCTAAATGTCAAGTATATAAGAGCTGTGCATGCATGGCCACAAAATAAATGGCAAAAGGTGTTCCCTAGACGACCATTGAGTGCATTAACATGCTTAAAAAGAACTGCTGTACAATGTCCTATGAATGTATCTAATTGCACACAATCAACCACAGCTTTAAATGTTTTCTACAACACAAAGTCATATTTACTTTCTCTTCAAGTTCACATAGTGGATAAGTGAAGTCTTAATTCAGTTGTGTTTGCCTACCTTGAGCGGCTACTGGTTCGGCTGTGGCTTCGGCTCCTGCGAGACCTCCTGCTCCTGGAGCGAGACCTGAGGGATGTGTACAAGAAGCAAGACACTTTAAACACGTGTTCTCTGTGAAACTCTAAAGCAGCTTTTACTACAAGCAAAGTTTGTTTAGCCAATCACTAATTTCAGACATCGAGGTACATGACGACTCGTAACGAACGCAAAGTCTCACTTAATTATCAATTAAATGTCTCCCACTTTTACAATATCATTCAATAATAAAATTGATTTGTTAGCACCTGGAGGCGCTGCGAGAGTAGGAGCGGCGGCGTCTGGCACCAGGCCGGTCCTCGATGAGCCGGATCTTCCTTCCATTGACCTCAGTACCGTCCAGTTTCTCCAGGGTGTGTGGGCAGATGCGGTGGATGTTGGGGGGGGTCGAGCCGAGTCTTTTCAGTTGAGTACATGCCTGAACAATGACCCCTCGTTCTTGGCCCTTGTTAGGCTCGGGATAAGTCACCTGCCAGCTGACCGCATGTAGTCCTGTGAATCCATGACACATTAGTGACTCAAGAACAAATCACTTACGTTTACAGGAATTACTTCCTAAATGCTTAAAATACATAATGGTTTAACCCTTGTGCATCCTTAGAGTCTTTGTTTTGTTTTTTTTGGTTGTGTTAATGCAAAAAGCAAACATTTTGCCAAAAATGTGTTCATTGGAATTTTAATATTTCACCATTACTTCCTTTCATAAACGATTGTATACTGGTACAAAACAAAAATACACTGAGGGCCTAAAGGAAACACACTCCACTATTTGAAAAATGGCTCATTTTCCAACTCCCCGAGAGTAAACAGAGAGTTTTAAAGTTTTCGATCCATGCAGCCGATATCCGGGTGTAGCTTAGCATAGATAATTGAATCTGATTAGACCGTTAGCATCTCGCTCAAAAGTGACCAAAGAGTTTCTATATTTTTCATATTTAAAACTAGACTCTTCTGTAGTTACATCGTGTACTAAGACCGACGGAAAATGAAAAGTTGGGATTTTCTGGGCCGATATGGCTAGGAACTATACTCTCATTCCAGTGTAATAAATCAAGGACTGTGCTGCGTACCGAGTTTGTGCAGCAAGGCGCAATGATATGACGGCAGCAACCTGGCCTGAGCAACGACATTCAGCAGCACTGAAATACGTGACCCAACTGAACAACTTTAAAACCATTGTGCGCAAAGCCTAATTAACGTTTACACATTAAAGTAGAGTAACGACCAAACGTGCCAGAGTGTGGCAGACACGAGCCTATGTCTGATCAATTTAGCCTTCTCAAATCATCCGGACTTGCCTAAAATAAAATCTATAGATATAAAACAGTTCAAGCATATAACAATGTTTAGACGTTAAAGCTAGCTAAATGTGCGCTGTATCCAATAGTTTGCGCAGAGAGTGGAAGCTGAAGCACGCTTTGCAGGACATCGAGGCGCCAGCGCGATCACTTGCATTTTTTTTAGTGGATACACCGACGTTTTTGCTCATAAAGGTACGAGTAATACATCGTTCTAAACTGTAAAGGGTCTAGTTTTTTTTGTGTGCACTCACAATATCAACAAAAACGTTGTGCTTTTATAAAAAAGAAAACAAACGCTTTCTGCCGTCTCAGTCTTGAACAGGAGCGCTTCACAAAAACGAACCGAAACTCAGCGATTACATGCCTCACAGACATGATAAATATATCTATAGAAAGCTTTAAATTACTACTTATTTACTACGAAATAAAACAAATCAAAAACTCTTTCATTATGATCATAATCCGTAAAGATGCACTTCTCTAAAGGTGTAGTCAATGAAGAGATGGCGAGTCGGATCCAAAACTTCATCCTTGCGACACCGGACTCAGAAAACACTAGTTTATTAGTAAATAATTTAAATATCTCCTTACTGTTTCCCCCTGATGCATTTATGGTAATTACTTTTGCCGGTGCTTTGCTGCAAGCTTAAGCCTATTGCGTGCATTTAAACACAGAACTCTTCAGTTGCGCTGACTGCACGCATGCTGCTACTGCTGGACACTAGACACCGTCGAGCACGGTCTCGTGTTGTTTCCACCAGCGCAGCAATCTTTTTTCATCACTAATTGATGGATGTCTAAAATATAAAAATAAGGAGAAGCCTAAAACAGGACCGAGCCCTGCCCGCGTCTGAAACTATGACGTGAAAATTGTCCCGAAGACCAGCCCGAGGGGCGTAAAAAAGGGCTGAAATGCACTGCAATGCAGGGCTCTAGCTCTGATCTAGCACACAGAAAACGATTTGACTGAAAATTTATCAGAAGAGATTAAAGATACCAATATGACGGCAATCAGAAAATGAGAGTTTTTTTTTACTCTTTGTACAGCAGTTATTGTTCATTCTAAATTTATTTTTTTAATGTAGAATATGTTACATAAATACATGAAATGTAGAACATATAAAAAAGTGCTCGTGGCTCGTCTGCCAGTGGGTGACCCCCCCCCACGCATAAAAGTGAAACTCCGCCTATGATTGTGCTGTTACTCCTTTCGAGCCGAAGTTCACAAAATTGGGTGTTATTTATGGGGAGTAGAATTATTTATTTCAATGAATGTAATCGATACTCGATTACTATCATAATATTTAGGCTATAATATTATAAATCAGGTTGGTTTGTATTGCTGACGTAATATGTCAATGATATGCGTGCGGCCCGCGAGACTTGCACTGGGAACATAGTGCGGCCCGGTGGAAAAAAAGGTTGAGAACCACTGGTTTTACTCTAGGGGAGTTGGAAAATGAGCCCATTTTCAAAAATAGTGGGGTGTTCCTTTAAGGACACAAATGTACCCACCGAAACCCATTAAAACAATATTTAATCTCAATGCCTTTTAGGCGTAAAATCATGAATTATTTGTTGAAGGGCTTTCATTTTGTTGGTACGCCTTCAAAATTAATACAATTTTTTAAAACATTTTTATTATTTTCCACCTGATGGCACCATTTTCTCACCTATTAAGCAAATATCTGTTTTTTTCCCGGTTTTCTGCTGGAAAAAAGCCCAGATGAATTAAAACTGCAATTAAAATAATTGTGTGGGTGTATTGGTATGGATATCAGAGTGTGGTTTGTATGTGTGTACTGAGAAATGTGTGTGTGAGAATGGTAGTGGTTTATAGTTTCTTCTGACACTGCATCTTTATTTTTTTTGTGCATCAATTTATGTTTTTTTTTTCTTATCCAAGACTGTAATAATCCCTCCCAATAAAAAAAAAAAAACTTCATAGCCTTTAGTATATGAAAAAACAACAGTGGCATTATGTAAACAAACTGGTATTTAAAGGGTTAAAATAATTCATTATTAACAGTAGTTATGATCAGAACTGATGGTGCTGAACCAAAAAATGTCAGTGAAAGGGGAAAAAAAATATTAATATATAACACTTTAATCACTGATTTTTTTAACACAGATGTTTTTATCCTCTAAGGATCCCCTTTTAACACTTTTTGTAATTGATGCACAAGGGTTAATATAGAGAAAGAAAAGGAGTGACTTGGCTAGTGGCAGCCACCAGATGCAACAGGAACAGTGGTACTTCCCTTAGCAAACATAACACTAGTAGTACTATAATGTTTCTATACCTTCAGGTCCTGCCAGCTGCAGCGACTGGAGAGATTTTCCACAATCAGCCTGTAATCTGTGCGAGTGGGTGGGCCGTACCGGTCTCCTCCTGCTCCTCCTCCTCCCCCTCCTCCTCCACGCCTATACTGACTACCTTCAGAGTGACGAGAATAAGATGCATACAGCTCAGGAAAGGTAAAACACAATGGAGTCTCCACACTAGACTAAGTGGATTTCACACACAGTAACACTTTAAAAAAAAATCATATTGAGAAAGAAATATCTACAAAAAAAAACAAAACATAAAATTATAGAAAAAGTAAGTTTTATACATGGTTTAAGAAACTGAGCTTATATTTACTAGAGTGTAATAAATTTGAATCTGAATTTTAAGTTTTAGAATCACATGAGTGAGAGTAAATGATGACAGATTCATCTATCCGGATAGTTCACCTAAAAATGAATCTGTCATCATTTACCCGGGGATAGTTCACCCAAAAATTTAAATTACCCCATGATTCACTCGACCTCAAGCCATCCTAGGTGTATATGAGTTTCTTCTTTCGGACGAATACAGTTGGAGTTATTTAAAAAAAAATGTCCTGGCTCTTCCCAAGCACCCATATGGCAGTGAATGGGTGTTGAGATTTTGAAGTCCAAAAAATGCATCCATCCATCATAAAAAGTGCTCCATACGGCTCCGGGGGGCCGTCTGAAAGGAAACGACGCGTTTGTGTAAGAAAAGTATCTATATGTAAAACTTCATAAACCGGAATCTCTAGCTTCCGCTAACTGTCGTACACGCGTTCACGAGAGAGTGGCGTTCCAGTGGAAGTAATATGGACGGGAGGCGTAGCGTAAGCTTCACGGTGCAGAATATGCTAGTCGCGAGAAACAGTGTTTTAGTTTACAGCCAAGGAAAGCCAGTCTCTTGCTATATCAAATAATACAACATTTCCTTTAAAATCATCGTTTTGTACTTCTAATTAATGACCAGTGTTTTGCTCTCTCCTCTGTGCTTCCGCGTTAGTCACTTCTCACCGGAGCTTACGCTAGCCACGTCATCGCGGGAACGAAAACGTCTCTGTGAAACGCGAGTACGACAGTGAGCAGAAGCTAGAGATTACGTTTTATAAAAAATGTTCTTCCACAAACGCATTGGTTAGCCTCAGAAGGCCTTTATTAACCCCCCGGATCCATATGGAGCACTTTTTATTATGGACGGATGCACTTTTTTTGGGCTTCAAAATCTCAACACCCATTCAATGCCATTATAAAGTTTGGAAGAGCCAGGACATTTTTTTATATAACTCTGATTGTATTCGTCTGACAGAAGAAGAGAAAATAGTCATATGCCTCATGCCTTGAGGGCGAGTAAATCACGGGGTAATTTTCATTTTTGTGTGAACTATCCCTTTAAGGGATTCATTCTTCAAGAACTGAAAATATTTCACCAAATAACATACTTACGCTGTACTAATGAGATTAATTTACTGAGGAAAGGTAAAATGTCAAAAGAAACAAAACCAAAACACCTAAAAGAGCTCAAACCACATCTCCTAAACCCCTTGAGATCCTCACCACCCGGCTTAATGGGAAAAGCGGTCCTCTTTCACATTGGCTCGCTTTAATGGTCTGCCCAGGGGCCCAGTTTGGTCAAAGAGCCACACGCATGGGAAGGGGGACACCATGGCCAGCAAAAGGGGCAGGCAGTCAGACTCTTTTGATAAAACATTGAGGGTTAAATTTCTAGGTTTGACATAAGTTATTCCATTTAAAAAAAAAATAGCTTAAAATCAATCATTATATTGCAACAGTTTTAATCTGCATATAGTGAATCAGAAATGATAATACTTAGAATTACTTATCACGTTTTTCAAGGTGATTCTTCATTTAGGGACACTTGAGAAAACTTACTTGAGATATCGTTTTTTTATCGTTATATGGACAAAAAGATTCCCCCAACTGAAGAATCACACATCAGTAATATCCTAAAGATTAACACTCATACAATTTCACTCCCAAAAATGTTAAACAGCAACTGCATATGTGGTAAGGTTTGGAATTTAACACAATTTTCAGGCTTCTCATACAGAGACTGGACACTCTTAAAGGGATAGTTCACCCAAAAATATTTGACAATTTGCTGTTAATTTACTCCCTCAGGCCATCCCAGATGTGGGTGACTTTTTAGTAGAACAGTAAAGAAGATTTTTAGCTGAAACTGTGGTCCTTGGCGAGTCATAAAATGCAATGGCTGCCCATATTTGAGAATAAAAAGCATATTAAGGAACACAAAATTAATACCTGTAGCTCCTTGACCATATATTGAGGTCTTATGAAGCGAAACGATCCGTCTGTGCAAGAAACTGAAACTGAACATTTACCACATTATTATCTGTAATCCATAGATTCAGGCAAACGTCTGAAGTGATGTCTAGTTTGCAACTGAATGACTTTTTTGAACTGGTTGTTTTTGGGGAACTAGTTGAACCAGTTCACTGAATCGGACTGAAGTGTCTGAAACAGCTCGCGGATCGAACAGAGCATATCTATAAGATACTCAATCAAAACTCACTTTCAGACGCCTGACAGTCCCTCCGACTCGAACTGAGTCAACATAAATGATCCTATGATGCTGGTCTTGCCAACTCGTTCAGTGCTTCAGTTCCTCAAACAACACAGTGAACTGAACCGAAGACCAATGAGCCGCTGATATGCGCATGCGTGCGAACAGAGCACTTCAATGATGGGGCAAAATCAAAGTTATGGTTTCTCAGCGTTTATGTAAAAAGGTGGGCTGATGAAGACAAGTTTATACACTTTATACGCTTAAGGCATGTAAAACATCTACGTTTCACATCATTTTGCGCTTTAATGATATAACTGTGTATCTTTGCGTGATTACGTAAACAAACCAGTGGATTGAGCCAGTCTATTGAAACGAACTGTCCGAAAGAACTAGTTCATGAAAAAGAATCAGATTTCCCTGCTGCTATGGATAACACAGTTAATAACGTTCAGTTTCTTGCACAGACCGATCGTTTCACTTCATAAGATCGCAATATATCGTCAGGAGCCACAGGTATTCGTCTTGTGTTCCTTGATCTACTTTTTTATTCTCACTTGACTTGCATTAAATGAAAAAAAGGAGCACGGATTCAGCTTAAAATCTTATTACCTGTTCTACTGAAGAAAAAAAGTCACCTACATCTCAGAAGGCCTGAGGGTGAGTACATTTAAGGCCAATTTTCATTTTTGGGTGAACTATCCCTTTAAAAATGCTGTTCTATTCTGTTTATTAGATCATGTCAATGTGAAGATGATCAAAAAACCCAAATCACTAACATTACCATGCCTAAGCACAAGTGATTCACTGTTTATAAACCACCAGCCAGCGTCTTAACTCAGCAGATTTACGGACAGATCTGTGGAAACCATGCCAGAGCCGATCTCCTTCACCTGAAGCCCTGCGGTGACGTCGCTGGAAACATTAATTCTGGAAACATCTATTTCTGGTGTAAGGATTAACAATTATAACTGGCATGTTGAGCACCAATCTCTCCATTTGAGAAGCCTGAAAAAATGCAGTGTTCGCACAATCCCAACATCAACCAACGAAAAAGAAGTTCCTATGAAACTGAAATAGCATGTGGTATGTAGTATTGTGGAAGAGTGGGTAAATGAGTATCTTACTTCTTCCAGATCTGCTGCCAGTGCCACCATCACGCCGCTGTCCTATGGTGTGCTCCACGATCACGCGCTTCCCACACAGGTCTTTGCCGTTCAGATCGCACACAGCGTCATCTGCATCTCGGGGGTCATCGAACTCCACAAAGCCATATCTGAAGAGATGGGGTTTATTATATCCTCCTGACTACCACTAATGGAGTTTTGTCCTCTGTAGAGGACATTATGTTTTACTGATTTCTCCGAGACGTTACATGCCACAGTTTTAAATCCGGAGGTCCTGAACAGAGCACATTCAGAGATACCAAACGATGGGATGTTTCTCCACGACCACCCCCTTTTCTTGGTCTTTAAAAACGGCTGACATTAACGTAGTGATCAAGTGTAACACCCTTATGGAAACATGATAATATTTTGTAATCATCATTTAAATCTGACTAACTTTCAAATTGTTTGTCAAAAATCAACATCTCTGGGAAATGTTACGGGGTTCAAATCAAAATATGACCTTCTGTTATGATTCCACTGTAGAGGTCACCAGGACTTAAAGCTTGTTTATTACACATTTTGGGAGACACAACAATAGAGAAAAAAATGATGTATAAATATTAGACATTATTATGAAAATCTCGCTAATTATTACTCCCATTGTTGCACTCAGTTGTTCATTCTATGTTGCCCCAAAAACACATTCATATGCAAATTAGATACAGTTTATAGATACATTGCATATAATGGAAAAACTCGTTTATGGCCATTTTACACACATTTTGCATACAGAAAAATGGTAATTGTAATTAACATGTTATCAAATGCAACAGAAGGTTTGGGCGGGGCATCAAAAGGTCTGTACCTATTTTTTTCTTTAGCACAGACATAATTCACATCCGTGATCTGTGATTTCCTTTCATTTCCGCGCTTTTATTAGCAATACAATTAAATAAATAAAATCACACAAGCATATGAACTCTGATGGCCATGCACCCAGAGCGCATTAATACCCACGGGACACCACGGAGATACAGTTTATACAAATACGCAAAATATAAACATCTTCACTAGGCTTCAGACTTTTTGACCCTATTGTATCTAAATAATAAGTTAAATATCAACTAGAATACATTTTTGGAGCACGGGACACTAAAAGCCGAAATGAAGCACTCGATCGAGGCCAGCCTGGACACAATGGAGTTTAGCTTGCTAGGCTAACCCGCTAACGTTACACACACAGCTTTAAAAAGTCTGATTATATTCCGATGTTATATTCCCAAACATATTTTAAGCGCAATGCATGTAATTGCATGTCATTCAAGTGACTTATTTAATAAGGGAGGTCTCTTTTGAGTCACGCGGAGCAGAAGAAACAACAGTGTCTCCTTCCTAGCGACGCTAACGCTGCTCCGGCTGCAGCTTCACTTTAAGCTGCTCGAATAAAGCCAACATCACGTACCCGTTCTTCAGGTCCACTTCCAGTATCTTCCCGTAGCCTTTAAAAAACCTCTCGACGTCTTTCTCCCTGGCGCGATAGCTCAGTTTCCCCACGTACACTCGAGACATGTTCCCGGTGCAGCAGCTCGACGCGGAAAGCCGCAGCGACGCACGCGCGCTTCAAACTAAGAGTCCCGCGTTTGCTGCGTTCCAAAATAGAAGTCCCCGCGATTGTGAAAATACCTAAACCTCTCCATATAGACGTTGTTGCTTTACTTTTCTCGCTAATTACTAACTTTAATCCCTTGAAGTGTTTTAAATAGCTTAACTCCGCATTAATCACATATTAAAGCAGTACAGAAAATAACTCACGCTAAAGACCAAAATCCAGCAATTCAAGTGATGAAAAGACGTATGGGGTATTAGTACATACATTTTGTTATACTTAAAAGGGGTCATGATGAATGCTGATTGTGCTCACAATGTTTCCTTTCTCTTTGGAGTGTTACAAGCTCTTGGTGCATAAAGAAGATCTGTAAAGTTGCAAAGACTAAAGTCTCAAATCCAAAGAGATATTCTTTATAAAAGTTAAGAGTCAGCCACGCCTACCTAAAACGGCTCGTTCTAACACGCCCCCACATATCTACGTCACTATGTGGGAAGATTTGCATAATGCCGCCCAAATGTTCACGCAAAGAAAGGAGGACACTTTAATCCGCGTGTAGTGTTGTTGACGCTGAAGCCATGTGTGAAACGCGTGTGTTTCATTGTGGAAAGCAAAATATGGGTTTGGTCTTCCACAAGAGGAAACGACTAGAACTCAGTGGTTAAGTTTGTATTTACAAACCTGTTCCAGACACTTCAAACCAAAGAGTCACGAGTGTGAAAGCGGGCATTTTATGGAGTGACTCGGTTGACTGCATCATGGGAGCGTAACGTATTAGGGAATACAATGCCGGCAGTCCTGACTCAACGTATAGTAGCGTTTCCAGTTTAAATGTTTCCTACTGATGATTCAAAACGTGAGGTTTGGGCAGTGGAGAGTGCACTTCTCTGATCACAAATGTAGAAAGAGTTTTATGTTTACGCGGCGCGATGCGATGTAATGCGTAAAAAGACAGTATAAGTCAATAAGTCATTATAATCAGTAATTATGTCCTCAATGTATGCAACAAATGCCCGTTTGTAATGGGGGTTTAGGTTTTTGTCTCGTCGACGGGGCCGGACACACATAACAGTATGTTAGGGGAGTAAAATTTCCGGTCACACGCTGAGGCATTCACCACATCACAACGCAGCGGATAGCTGGCCAATCACAGGCACCCTCGCTTTTCAGATCGCCTGCGCTTTTAAAAAATCACATCGTTTCAAGAAAGGCGTGGGACATCGAGGAGACAGAGAAAACAGCTAAATGGACAGTATGTGGAAAAAATAAGTGTTTTGTAACTTTTAAACCGCATCAATAAACACATTTCATTACTCCAAATACATAAAATAATGTTTTTTTTAGCAACACCATATGACCCCTTTAAGAAGAAGGCCTCCTGATGTGATGCGATGCATTTGTGTAAGAAAAATATACATATTTAAAACTTTATAAACCGGTCACAAAGTACAAAATGAGGATTTGTAAAGAAAAATGTCAGAGGATTTTAATATAAGCCAAGAGGGGGCTGGTTTTATTTGGTCCTGTAAAAAAATCTAGTGGGTTCTCGCAGATGACTAGCATATTCTCACCGGAGTTTACGCTACGTGCACGTTCGCTAGATCTATCGCTGGACGCCACTCTATCAGAACCGCACTCGTGTACGACAGTTAGCGGAAGCTAGAGATTACGGTTTATAAAGTTTTACATATAGATACTTTTCTTACACAAACACATCGTTTCCTTTCAGAAGGCCTTTATTAACCCCCCCGGCAGCAGTGTTGGGTGGTAGCATACCTCTTTTATGATGGATGGATGCACTTTATTTGACTTCAAAATCTCAACAGCCATTCACTGCCATTATAAAGTTTGGAAGAGCCAGGACACGTTTGTAATGTAACCTAGCAAATGATGAAGGCATTTTCATTTTTGGGTGAACTATCCCCTTTAAATATCCGAAAAAAAGTAAGAATATTGGTTTGATTATGAAGCATACACTGTAAAAAATTATATGATCATTAAGTCAAAGCAACTTATGTTTTTGCATTACTTTAACTCAGGGGTCACCAAACTCGGTCCTGGAGGGCCGGTGTCCTGCAGAGTTTAGCTCCGAATTGCCTCAACACACCTACCTTTTTTACAAGTTATGTGAGATTCAAAATGTTTAAGTCAGTTTAGTATAATTTAAGTTGAAATGATTTATACAACCAAATTGATTATACTTAAAATTTTAAATTATCAGCTGAATTTACGTTTTTAAGCTGAAATAGGTGAAATATTTTCACATGCATACTTTTTTTTTATCCATTCCAATGTGAATTATTTCGCAGAGATGAGCCACCACCACATGCACTACAACCATCAAGTAACTAAAGTTGGCTAAGTGAAGATTTTGATAATACACAACATTACAGCCATGAAAATATAAGCCAAACATGACACAACATTTTTGTCTTAAGCCACAGTATGAATACAAGAAAAGTGCCTGTTTAATAAATGTAAATGTAAACAGCACAGGAAAGGTTTAATCAGGCCTATGGAAATACATGCTCTGTAGTGGAGAGGACCATATAGGAGTCTGGAAACAAGGTTTCCGCTGCATCAGCAAATCCAGTGATGCCTGAAGCTGAACCCGTCCAAAAGCTGCTCTGTTAGTGTAGTTACTGCAGTCAGAGAAAATGTCCTCGTGGAAGATGCTGTCTTTGATGACCGGTGTCAAAAGACACAGAAGCGGTTGAATTGGTCAAAGAATAGGATAAAAACCTCACAATAATCCACAAGACTCCAGTCCATCAATTAACATTTGCAGCAGCTGCCACACGTGACAGTGTTGAGGAAATGTTCAGCCTCCATTGGTCTTGCATCCTCCAGTGCTGTTGCCACTATACCTCAACCTCCAGAGAAATCCCTGAAGGAGCTTTCTGCTCTACAAACCTTTCAGCTCCTTCAACAGATCCAGCTCATGCCTGATGCCTTGTCAGACAGAGGGAAGTAGTTATTTGGTGACCAAGTGTCTTGTGTGAACTCCATGAAAAGTGATGGGCTTTCAATAAGGGTTTTCAAAGCTAATCACAGAGGGACAACATGAACGACAGCATGAAAATAGCCCAGCCTTGACGTGAAATTCTAATGTGTCACTGATTGCAGTTCTTAAGTCTCTTACAGAGTGAAGCCTTGCTTTCCAAGGCACTGAAGACAAATGAATGGTTTCCAATGATTGTAATTTCTTGGCTAAGCTCATAGCTAAGTTTCACCCTGTGTTAAGAGAGCATTTCAGACTAGTTAAAAAATTGAGAAAACCACACAACCACAAAACAAATTGATCTCATGCATCGGTGGTCGATGGTGGCTGTCATATAAATAAGGGAAATAAGGAAACACATCCAAATGCCATCATGTATTTATTTTATCATTTAAAAACGCAGCACAAGCTTCAAGGATTCGGTCTGAGTAAAACGGTAACCCACCAAAATAGCAATCTGCTTTTCTTGCTGGAGCTGCAGACTCTTTTCTATTTAAAGAAAAAGTAATAACTTCTTGTCTTGAATCAAAACTAACACTAGGTGATGCTAGTGCTTGCACATTTGGCCATTCACACATACTCATACTTTCCTGAATAATGCAACTATAGAGTTTTATTGATATTCAGTAGGTCATGAACTAAATATATGTTAATACAAAAAAAAAACATGATATATAGAAAATGCATTAACACTGTTGAACTGGGATGCTTTTTTTTTACGCCACATAAAGTATTTTCCACATTTCTGGAAATTCTTTTAATACAGATGCATAGCAACACATATTTTGACTGTTTTTTTTGATTATGCTATTTTCTTTTGAAAGATATTTTTTTTTTTTTTTTTTTTCAATGAGTCTCCTAGAAAGTGTAAACTCTTCTCCAACTAGACTTCAATAAACACTTGACATTGGAGTCCAAGAAAAAAAAGGGGGCTACCATACTAAAATAAATACATTTACTTAAGTGCACAGTTGAATCTGTGGAACAGTAGAAAGCCCAAAAAAAAAAAAAATATATATATAAATGAAACACACACACACACACACACACTCACACGCACGCACGCACGCACACACACACACACACACACTAAATAAAATAAAAAATAAAAATACAGCACTATATATACAGACCAAGAATTGAACCAAAAAGGGCAACATAAACACACAGGCCAACTGAGGGAGAAAACAAGGAACAGGTGAAACTAATCAGTGAACTAATGAGTAGTAACTAAGGAATCCAGGACCGAGTAAAGAACTAAACTCAAAGAATCAGAAACACACAGATAAGTGTACATTCTACATAGTGTGAATATCTGTGGCATCCCTAAATATGACCGTTCATCATATGAAATATATATAAAAGACATTGTCCATAAGTACCTTCATTGTAGTAAGTAGGCCTATCTTGTGTAACTAACTATTTGTAATTCAACAACCCAGGGTTGTATCTTGACAAGTCACAGTTTCAAAGTAGATTTGAAAGTATGCAAGTTCCCACTGTTTCCACCAAAAGTACATTTGGCTCTCAGCCATTTACAACAAGACTGGTTGGAGGAACTAGCCACAGGTAGAAGAGGTAGAGACCAGATAAAATGCTGAATAATTTTTTTAATGGCCCTTTTATTGCCACCAACTCATGCACAAACTGATATCTTACAGTGTCTGTAGCTACTATAAACAGGAAATGTAATTTTTGATTAAGTTATAATAACACAATATGACAGATACTGTATATTGACAATTTTCACAGAAATTGCTACTTTTATACTGTTGCTGCGGGTTGTATTTTTAGACGGCCCAGAAGGAGGTTTCGACCCCATGGAAGGTGATTTTAGAGTGGTTTTGAAGGGGTTTTTATAGCCATTTTTCCCCGGAATGTGATTGGACTAATTTTGAGTACCAGTTGAGCTGGTTTTGTTACACTGACCTGGTAACCATGTTCAAAGTTTCTGTATAGAAAACACATGCCTTTTAAACAAGGAGATTTGATTACAGTTAGGGGATTGAAAAAGGTACAAGGATAAGGATAAGAATAAAGGATAAAGATATAAGGATAAAACTGGAGAACACTGATAATAATCTAAGACCGGCCTGGCAAGGTATGAAAGTTATGGGAGGTTGTACAGAAGACAGAGGGGGTAGGGATATTACAAATTAATGGTTTTATTTCAGACAGATATAGATGTTTTAAAATAAAGGACTTTAACGTACTGTAGATGTGCAAAGGGTTAAAGGCCTTATTTAAGTGTATTACCATGAAAAAAGAGCCCTGGTCTAAATTATATTGGAGGCGGGGTGCTACATACGTGTGCGGAACAGCTGAGTGAGACATTTCACGACATATTTTCTCAGTCCCTTAAAGGAACACTCCACTATTTTTGAAAATAGGCTCATTTTCCAGCTCCTCTAGAGTTAAACAGTTGAGTTTTACCATTTTCGAAACCATTCAGCCGATCTCCAGGTCTGGCAATAGCACTTTTAGCTGTAGCTTAGCATAGATCATTGAATCTGATTAGACCGTTAGCATCTCGCTCAAAAATGGTACGGCAGCAAAGTTCCTTGATTATTACGCCGGAATGAGAGTATAGTTCCTAGCCATATCAGCCTAGAAAATCGCAACTTTTCATTTTCCGTCGGTCTTAGTAACGATTGTAATACAGAAGAGTCTCGTTTTAAATAAACAATTAAGAAGCTGTCGTCCTTTCTAAGTAAGGAAATTGCACATTTCTTGCTCAGTTTGGCCTAAAACGGTGTTTTTTCCTCCTCGGGTATGAGCTCTATATTCGCCTATATATATCTAGAGCCCTAAACGCCTGATGTATGAAAATAATATCAAAAAAGTGCATCTGCAAACGTTATTTGTGTGTTACTTGTGTTGTTAGATTTTCTAAATGTTCTGAAAAGCAACTGTCACTTAAAACTAAAATAAAAGAAAGAGTAGTTTCATTTGAATACGCATTGTGACTAATAGTATTATTGCTACAGAGGCACATTATAAACTTAAAAACAATGAAAAAAAATTTAACAAAATAAAATGAAATCGAGAAATTTGATAGCAAACACATTTGCCGTTTAAGTTAAAGAGTTATAAGAGTAAAAGCGTTAAGAGCCTGGGAGGAGGCTTCCCCAGATGATCTTGTCCAGTCTCCCAAGTTTCGTTCTACTACGACTTTTGTTTATATAATTAAAATTTGAATGTTGCTGTCAGATGTAGTTAATTTAACCATTAAAAAAGAAAGAGATATAGAAAGATTTTGTTGTTTTCTTTTCTTTTCTTTTTTTTTTTTTTTTTGCATTACTTTCCATCGACTAGCGAACAACAGGCAACTTTGCAAGTGGCCAATGACACATATCAGGACTTCCGCTTAAAATGAAAAAGTGGTTCTATGGATAACGGGCACTCTGGGAAGACTCCGCCTTAGGAGCGAAAACATGAACTTGTCCTGTGCTGTAGAGAGAAGTGGTCTGGGTTTCAGACTTCTTCTCTCACAACCAAGCTAAAAATGCAGCCGATACGGGGAGTCGAATCCGCTTATGGGGAAGATCTGTGCACATCCGAGCGCAAAGGACAGGTCAGGTTTTTTGGGCTTGCGAGCTCTAAGCCATCGCCACAGCCGTCAATCACCCAGCCAAGTCCCGATAAGGATGCGCGATCATCAGCTCATCAGTGCAAAAGATGAGGATGGTTTAGGGTCTGGGTCTAAAACCGAGGGGAACTCAGGAGAACAACACACTGTTGTTCAGGCCTCCCATGAGGACGAGAGATCTGACTACATCACTCGCCACTCAGGTGATCTGCTGTGTGTGGAGGAGGCTCTGAACCCCTGAGAAGCGCCGGGATCGTGCACCGAGGAAGCGAGTCCAGATGCTGAGGCTTCTGAGAGGCCTCGCGGTTTTGTCTGGTATTGTGTCCTCAGAAAATAAACTGCCTGGATTCCAGACCAATCCATGTGTTGTTTTGTCTTGATTTGATCATGATTGAAAATATGTTCAATATGCACCAATGCAAACACCCCAACTCTCACAGAATGGCTACATATCTGTTATGATATATATAAATCAGTGTTGTATAATCTCGCTGCTGCTTAAGAGCAACCTTTTCAGCAGCGTTTAGCTTTAACCCCCAGTTAACTAAAACACAGCTATCAACGTTTCTTGTTTTGGGGCCGGGCAGTGTGTTGGAAGCTGAATCCACAGGAAAGTGGCCATTCAGGAGCAGGATTGGACACTCCTGATGATGTAAGTGATCCTGACTGACCCTGCTTATGTGAGTAACTTAATAAATACTACATAGACCTACACAAGACAGTAGACAATAAGTAGTGATGGTATGATATTTTAAATCTGGGGTTTAGTGTGATTTGTGCCATTAAGAAGCACCGTTTGACAACAGTATAACCAAAGAGGTTATTGGCATTTCAGAAATGCTCAAAAACTTGTGACACGGAAGTCATCAGCAAAACCACTGACATACCTAGCCCTAAAGCGGCTATAGTTCAAACTTAATAAACCATGTAAGCAGTCTACAAAAAAAAAAAAAAAAAAAAAAAGTTTTTTTTTTTTTTTTTTTTTTGGAAATTTGCAAATTACATATAAAGGTACTTTTATTTGCAAACATTTTGTTTCATGAAGTACGACAAATGCAAAAGCAATAACATATCACCAACATCAGCTACGATACCTGTTTTGTATTAAAATCACAACTGCAACGATCAGTTAGTGATTTCCAAAACAAAACAAACAAAAACTAAAATCCTTTAATTTATTCGCTGTAGTGTTTTTGAAATAAACAAAGTGAATCCATTTTGTGTTTAGTAAAGCAATACTGGACAACAATGAAGAATGGTCGAGTACAGATTCACTCATGAATTAGACTTATAAGACACTCATTTTTCAGTTATTTTTTCATGCCCGTTTTACTTTTTTTTTAATGTCTGGATGCTATTATGTATATTGTTTGTTTTAAAATGTAAAAATGCAGCACAAGCTTTAAGGACTCAGACAGAGTAAAACAGTAACCCACGAAAAAGTTCATCTGTTTGTCCTACACGAAATGAATGGCAGTTTGTCTGTTAATATGATTTTTAACAATGTTTACCTAAAATAAAATGAATAAAATTAATGAAAATGCTTGTATTATTATTTAAACATTTTATTTCTTGTATTTGTGTGCATATTTGCAGCATGATTCATTTTAAATGGTTTCATACACTTTTATTTAGTATTCAACCATTTAAGACTGTTTACTGCTTATTTTTCTCTTTAAAACTGTCACCCGTCCCCTCTGTGGGACGCCAAAGTTTACTTCACTATATTACAATTAAATCCTAATCTAATCATGACAAACTATATATCGGTGGAAAGGTCTAAGACTCCTAAATAGATATTTTACCAATGTTTTTGTTCAAAATTATGTAGGAAAAGTAATAGATTAATATTTGACAAGAGTGCACCTGAAAAATCTACATCATAACAGGAGTTCTGACCTTTGTCAAAAAGTCTTCTTTGTTGCCTTTTTGTCTATCACACTTTAGAAATCATCAGAAATGATATATCGGTTGAAAACTTTAAATCTCAAAATTCATCCTTTGAAACCCATTTTAAAATCAAACATTACGTTACCATGAAAATGGTACATCAATATCATGTTACAAAATGTTTTCGTTCATGAATTATACAAATGTAAGTTTGGATCGTGCACTTTCACGTCTATGTTCAAGAATGTGAGTGACAGTTAAGGGGTTAAAGGAAGGAACTGAGTTCTTGTCTTGAATCGTAACTAACACTAGGTGGTGCTAGTGATTGCACATTTGTGACCCTGGACAACAAAACAATAACAAAATAAGGGTCAATTTTTTTTAAAATGTGAAAATCTGGAATCTGAGGGTGCAAAAAAATTTTTTTTGCTATTGCTAAAAATATACCCAAGCGACTTAAGACTGGTTTTATGCTCCAGGGTCACATTTGACCACACACACTCCTACTGTCTATAGATATTCAATAGGTCCTGAACTAAATATGTGCAGTAATGATAAAAAAGATTGTATATAGCAAATTCATTGACACTGCTGTCCTGAGATAAGAATTTTTATTTTTATGTCACATAAAATAACATTTCCCACATTTCTGGAATTTCATTCCATACAGGTACATGCATAGCAACACATTTTTGACAACTTTTTTTTTTCTTTTTTGAGCAGATTATTTTGTTTTGTTTTTCTGTAGGAAAGATTACAACGACTCATCCATACCAAGTGTAAACCCTTCTCCAGCAAGACTTTAGTAAACACTTCACAGACAATTTCTTGGGGTCCAAGTAAAAAAAAACGTACCCTTTCATAATGCTGCTTTAAATAATGTTTCATCTTTTAAAAAGTATTGCATTAGAAGCCAAATATTAAAAAAGAGATAATGAATCAGCAAACACACATACAGGTCATTTTTAAGAAGAGTTCTGCATTGTCAAGAAAAACATATGGAAGCATAAAGAAACATCAAAGACAAACTAGACTCTACATGTATTGACAATTATTAATTCAGAAAACGTGATTGCCAGTATTTAAGGATATGTTGACACATTAGTCAGCCAGAGGTTTCTCCACCATCTGTAGATTTTTCTTTATAACCATTCATGTGGCTGCTTTCTTTCATTCTAAAAGAAACATTTTCATAAAACTGCTTTTCATCTCAGATCTGCATTTTTTGTTTAGAGCTGCAACTATTATTAAATAAATACATAAAAACACAATCAACACACAGTATTCCCAACAAATATGTTAAAAGTTTCTAATAAATGACTGTAGGATAAATCTCCTGATTTGATTGTCCTCTTGCTGCTGAGTCCACCAGCATAGAATTGTAAAAATGTCTTATGTTGTTGACCACAAGGGGAGAAACCGGTGCTTGTGAAAAATTTAATATGTCCACTTTAAAGAAGAGGGGGGCAAGTGGTCACTTTCAGTCATCACAAACAGTAGCCAACAAAGTGTCTGTTGTCCGATTAAAAACAGCAGGGCCATCGTCAAGCGGGGACAACTGGGTGAGTTTTCCTGGAGTCTTTACATGTATGGGGGCTGGGACCCACCTTTATAATGTCCCGGGCCATGTGAATTCAAGAGGTTAACATCTCTACCTTTTCTAATGCTGTAGACTAGGTTTAAGACAGGGTGCAGGCCCGCTATTTCACATGCTCTGCTGTGTGTGACGAGCAGTAAAACTTCTTGTGTGTTATAAAGTTTGAGAGGTTGTTGAACTGGATGTCACAAGGACGGCAGTACTTTACATTACTTGTGGTTGCAATGGACCCATTCAACACTCTCTTGAATCT
Source organism: Sinocyclocheilus anophthalmus (assembly GCA_018155175.1). Taxonomy (NCBI): domain Eukaryota; kingdom Metazoa; phylum Chordata; class Actinopteri; order Cypriniformes; family Cyprinidae; genus Sinocyclocheilus; species Sinocyclocheilus anophthalmus. The sequence continues at coordinate 178,172 of JADLZN010002811.1, forward strand.
TGTCGAGACTTCCTCAGTCACCGACATTGTGCTTTCCTTACAGTTGACAGGACTGTCTGCATGGCTCTCTGGTGTAGGGGAACCATGTTGTTTATTCCCAGCATCTTCCATCTTGTCCTCGAGGTCAAGACTGTCCTTTAAGGATGAAGACTTGTTCTGGTTCCCAGTGTCATGTGTGCTTAGATGGCTACCATCAGGCATCGGCTGGTCGTTTTCCCCCTCACTGCCCTCGTTTGGACTCTGCCTTTGTTCGCTTTGTGAGACCAGCATCCCTGTAGCGTAATCAGTGGGTTTGATTTCATAGTAAGGCCAGATTTGCTCATCGGGTCTCATTTTCTTAGCAGGACTTGGGTAACCCCCAGAGGGCTGAAACACGCTCCTCGTGTCATCTTTTATCGGGATCGGTTGTTCCTCACTGGAAGCTTGGATGTCGGAAGTTGGCACTGCATTTGGATGCTCAATCTTTCCATGCAGAGCTGGGAGCGCAAAGAGGGCGTTCTCTAAAAGGCTGTTAGTATTTCTAGGACCTTCCTTTTTGATGATTTTGAATTCAGCTGAAGTGTTTTGCAAAATAGTACCTAGGCAGAAGTTTTGTTTGTGCTTGAGATAGTCCTCAACTTTGTTGAAGCTTATCTTGCACACAACACACTCATGATAATCCATAAGTCCTTTAGAAGAAACCGGAGTGTTGCCAAACTGTGCGATGCATTTTTTACTGAGATCTATAGGTGCATCACCTTCTTCCTTGGAGATTGTATTACATTTTGACACAAGAGCTGATTTTGTGACTGTCAATGAAGCCTCTGGATATTTGGGTACTAACCCCTGGATCATGTTGTACCTCTGATGGTCCCTGAAGCTATCCAGTGTGTCTTTTGACATGTATGGACCTCCTATAGTGGGCATACCAAGAAATGTTGGCATACCCATAGGTGGCATTTGTTCTTGTTCAGGAGTGGCCAGCTCATATGCCTTTCTTCTTTTACGAGCACGTACTGCCTTCTGATTGGCTGCTCCTTTATTGTTTGCACGTTTCAATTGAGGATCATGGCGAGTGGCACAGTAATACTGCTTGTGCACCATGAAGGTCTCATGTCGACTAAAGGTGATCTTGCATGCCTCGCATGTTGTGTGGTTGGGGTCAGTTTCAGTGGGTGGCATTTTCTGGTTTTGTAAATCCAGCTGTGTACCGTTTGGTCTCTCCTGTGCACCAGATGGAGTTGATGCTTTTTTAACTTGCACAGACAGTTCATCTGTCACTTTTCCACCTGCGATTGGAATGCAAGGATTAGGCTCATGCCCTTTCACTTCAAAGGGATGGCCGGAATTTAGCATAACAGGTAAACTGGCTCCGATTTTAGGGCTTACACTGCCTGCTGGTTTATCCAGAAGACCAGGGAAGTCAAGTGGCCTGTGTGTGCTTTCCCAGCGACTGTTGCAGTAGTGCTTCTTGTGTACCAAATAATTATCAAGGTTATTGAAGGTGATATTGCATTCAAAGCACGTTGCTCCTTTTGGCACAAGCGTGCTATACATGACTGGAGGGTATGAGTTTCCCCCATGACGTAACCTGCGATGGACTAACTCTGACATTTTGGCCAGGATCTCAGATGCTTGCGGGCCCACCGTAATATCCTGTGAGAATGGGGATCATGAGGTATGAAAGGGGGGGTAGGGAAAGGCAGGAGGCAGTGGTTGTTGAATGGGTGAGGAGGTAAACGAGGACTAGAGGTTATGACTTTACGCTGGGTTGAAAAACTTGACTTGTTTCCTGAGTTTCCCTCACCATTAGGGGATGTCTGGTATGTACTGCTTTCAATCTCTGGAACTTGACTATATCCGTTGGTACTGTGCTTTCCTGAAGGTCTTTCATGTTTGCATTAGCTATAACTCGTTGAGGACTGCCTGCAATGCTGTTCGGGGAGTTATCAGCTTTGTGATCACTTCAATGAGTGTGTTGACAGTAGTCATGCAGCTCTGGTGTTTGACAGTTCTCTGGGGGTTGAAGTGAAGTGGCAAGTAATACATCTCAGGCCAGTGGGACAGTTGGGAGAAGGATGTGGTGCTGGCAGTACATAGAGTTTCAGGCAGTGTAGTCACAAATTGGCATTTTAGTTTCTTCCAGTGGATATAGCCATCTGACTGAGAACTGGCAAAAAAACAAAAGAAAACAGAAAGGTGTTAATGAGCACACTACATAACAACGTTGCGTCTAACAAAGGAGTGATCCAGGATCTATACATGAGCATGTGCTGTGCAGATAAACGTGTTGGAATCTGTTTGGAAACATTTCACGGATCCCCATACCAAGGGTGTCAATCTGACTCCTGAAGGCCAAGGTTCCACTTCTCTGGAAGTTTCCTGGTGTGTTTCAAGATCGACGTACAGGTGTGTCAATTAAGGTTGGAGCTAAACGCTGCAAGAGAGTGGCCCTCCAGGAACAAGTTTGGACACCCCTGCACTATACCCATAATTCCCTGTCCTCTCTCTACTGAACTACCAAAAAACACCTCAAACCAGCCTAAGCTGGTTTAGCTGGTCTCCCGGCCTGACCATATGACAATTGCCCAAAACTCATCCAAAACCATCAATCAGACCAGGGGTGTCCAATCCTGCTCTTAGTCAACGCCTTGCGTTACCTCCAACCAGCTCCAACACACTGCATGGAATATTTGTTCGGTCTGAAGACCTGTGGGGTGTTTAATTAGGGTTGGAGCTAAACTCTGCAGGACAATGGCTCTCCAGGAACAGGTTTGGACAACCCTAAAGTCCAAAGTATACTTCAGCCGTCCGCGGTCCGCGACGGTCCGCACACTGACGAGTGACTCAATTTTGGTCATCAGAAGTGTCTGCAGATGTCCGTGCACACAGTCAACGTGCAGCCCAAATTTTGTGAACGCGCAGACTGTCCGTGTACAACAGTGCATGCGCAAGGTGAACGTTGAGAGTTTTGGGTGGTACTGTGCATGTGTCGAACTCATCCATGCACGCTCATCCGCATTTGAGTATACTTTGAAAGCTGTGCTGACGCGGCTGTGCGCGAGATGGAACGGATCGCGGAAAGTGAAGTATACCTGGGCCTTAAACTAGATCAACCTGACCAGACTAGTTAAGACTTTGGCTCTTGAATAAACAAGTGTGTATGTCTTATTTGTGACTGGTTAAATTGTTATTTGAAAAAGAATGTCTTCTTGGTCTACTCACTGTTATGTGTGGATAAGTGCATTTCCAAGGCATGTGAGCCTGCAAAGCTCATATTGCATTGGGGGTATGTGCAATTGCAGAGCATTTGATGGCTGATATTGGCATTTTTCTCTGCCACCATCTCAGGGTCCCTTTGTCGCCCACTGCAGTAATACATAAGGTGGGCTTGGAGGTTTCTTTCACTCCGAAACCAGATGCCACATGCCTTGCAGGGGAAGATGTCTTCTACAAAGACAGAAATGGACACAAGCATATCCATACTGAATTATCTAAAGCTTCTGAAAAGCATCTAAAATCGCAAAGTTAAATACAGTGGGGTCAAGAAATCTGAGACCATTAAACTACTTCTGTTTCACATTTTTGTTATTTGATACCAAATTAATCAGTGACCTTGAAATGGTGCAGAATCTTAAATATTTCTTGTTCTTATCTTCTTTTAATTCCAAAATCCTACATATTTGTAGGTTTAAAAGCTTTTCAGCAACTCAAAACATTATTCAAAAAGTAAAGGTAATAATATTTGGCTCAAGAGCAGATCCATGCTAGATGGATGCTGGGATGGAATATAACTGTATTTTGCAGTAATGGGATGAACCACATAACCCAACCCTATAGACCCCATCAAAACAAATGCACTGTTGTTCTTGTTCACATCAAATTCTTGTTAACTATGATTAGAGAACGGAAGAGGGTAAATATCTAATTCCTGCGAAACTGAAGGTCAGCCTCGACCCTTGGTAATTATCTTATGGCATGCACATCAGAGCTGCGATGAATCTTTGACATGGATTTCCATTTTTAACCAAGCACATTAATCAGTCTATCCACTGTGTCAGAGGCCTGATAATGCAGCACTCACTGTTAATGATAGCGCCAGGCAGAATGGACGCCATGGCTGCTTGCTGAGGAAGTAGTTGAATGCCATCCAGCTGTCGGGCCGGGTATATCCCTTGACCATAGGGAGTTTGAAGATGTGAGTGCAGATCCACCACACAGGCTGCAAGGTCGTCTCCTTCCATGATGTTTTTAGTTGTGGAACACCACACATGTCCTCCTGTGAGAACCATTTAAAGAAAGTTATTTATGCTATTGAGATCCCCTGGAGATTGAATGAGATCACCTCTATATATATATATATAATATTATATATATATGATTATCTTATATATGTGTGTGTGTTGTGTGTGTGTGTGTGGTGTGTGTGTGTGTGCGCAAACCCGCCTAAAAACTATTATGATTTTTCTTTATTCTGTGGAACACAAAGAAAAGATTTAGAGACATGTTTTGTTTTTGGACCCCATTGACTTTGATTGTATGGACAAAAACAGTTGGAAAAAAAAATCTTCAAAATATTATCTTTAGTGTTCCAAAGAAGAAATTCAGACATACAGGTTTAGAATGCAATAAGGGTGAGTAAAGGATGACAGGATGGATGGACTTTCCCTTTAAGGCCACTTTTAACCCTAAGTTGAAACAGATCATTTGATTTGAAAATAAATTATAACTGATCATTAGAAAATTTGATAGAGAGCAACATTAGGTTATGAAGTCCTGATGAATGCCATTTTCCAATAATCTTATAATAGAGATTGTCCAGATAAAAATGAACCCATCAAATAGACCTAGTGGTGAAATATGAAATATGGTATTATATTTTGTTTATGCCTAAAATAGATCAATAATTAGTGCTTTCTACTTGCTGTAAAACTCACCCAGAGGACAATTCTTTTGTTGCAAAAATTTTTTCTGGCAGTGTGGTATCATTGCAAGACCTCTGAAAACTTGTTTTTCAAAAACAGCAGTTGTAAGCTTTTACTTTTATCTATTTTATATTAAATACACAGAAATTGGCACAGTGGTAAATAGAAACGTAATACATTTTGAACCGCTGTCCTACACACAAATGCATTGCTTTGAAGCCGCAACAAACAAGGGAGGGACAAGTGTATTGCCGAAGACGCTGCCGCTAAAGAGAATGGACATCATGGATAAAAGTACAGCATTATCAAATTGAAGGGCTGCGGATGAAACATTCCACTGGACTCCGCAGAACAAACTCATTAGCCAGTTAAAAAGAAAAGGAGTGCTTTGTGACTGAGATAACATTTATCTGTCTAAATGACGGACTTTCTGTCTGTGCGTCATCTTCCATTGAGGGGATTAAAGTTTTAAATATGACTATTTACAAAAGTCTGGAATGCAAGATAACAAGAAGAGACATGATATGCCAGCACTAAATGCTAGAATTAGGACGTGGACTAATTGGGGAGTTGGACAATGAGAATGAAGTACACTCAATGCTACCTTTCACAGATGTGTGAGCGCTCTCTGACAGCATGTCAAAGGAGAAAAAGTGACCTGTGACGCACGGCATGACTAAAGGAATGCTAATTACATATGCTTCATGGACGGGACTTTTGGTATTGTGGGTCTGACATGAGGAACGGATGTCCATTCAATAAAACAGATGTTTTAATGCAGTTGTTTGCAACTGACTTTGCTTCAGTACCCAGATTTTAGAATGGAAATAAAGTGGCATCTCAACATTTTTATCGTATAGCCTAAAATTATTAATATCTTAACAGCACATTTTCTGTAATTTTACCCTTTTTTTGGTAACTTTTGGTCACCAGTTTTATTGTAGTAACAATACATGTTGTAACTAGTCTTTTTGGTAACACTTTACTTGAAGGGGTGTGCATAAGACTGACATGACACCTACATAATCAAGACATGACACATTCATAATCATGACATGACACATGTCATGAATATGAAGGAGGTTTTATGCATGTTTATGACAACTGTCATTAAGTGTCATTCGCTCAGTTATGTAATTTTTAATGCAAAGATGACACTGTTTGAGATGTCTTTGTTATGGTTAGGGGTAAGGGTTAGGTCAAATAATGTCATATTTGCATTAAAAATGACATAACTGAGCGAATGACACTTAATGACAGTGGTCATAACATGCATAAAACCTCCTTCATATTCATGACATGTGTGTTTCATGATTATGAAGGTGTCATGTCAGTCTTATGCACACCCCTTCAAGTAAAGTGTTACCGTATTTTTTATATACTACAGTTGCCATGGTGCATATTTACAAAGGACAAATTGTATAAAAAAATGCAGTGTGTAAATAACGTATATTTTATAGAAGGATTTGCACACATTCTCAATCCCAGTAACCATAGATTAAGCAAAGTAAAAAGTGTTGTTTAGCCTCTGCCCAGCCTGTTCTTATGTCTTTGCTATTTTAGTTCTCTCTAAACAGAGCAATCTGTCTGACCAGTGTTTATTTTGGCACGACACACTGTAGTGAAGACAATGAGAGGTTTAAATGAACTGCATCGTTCCTCCCTCTCTCTTTCATCCATGAATTCAAGCACATTTTTGAATCTGTCAATGAGTTTCTTCCTTATCAAAGCTGGAAAGAAAATAAGAAAGCTTTATAGCAACATAACTAAAAATTGAAAGTTACAGGCTAAAGGAAACTTCATAGTAATAGCATTTTTTTAGAGAACGGGCTGCAGGGTGCTGTATGGACAGAAGAATGTGGTCAGGCTTCATTTAAATGGTGCTTTCTGAGGAATCTGTGTGACTATCAAGACTTTGCCACAAGGTAGCGATGTCCTCACCTTTGAAAGTAAGGTCTTTCAGGATCATTCATAAAGATAGTTTGATTGATTCTCTGTTAAATAGTGTTTGTTTCTGTTAGTGCTGCAAATATTAACTGGGATTAGGTTTAGTTTTTATTTCAATATACATATACGCATTATCTCATATATACCTATGTATACATATACATAATATGTGTGTGTGTGTGCGTGTGTGGTGTGTGTGTGTGTGTGTGTTGTTAGGAAATATTTTAGCTGATTAGCCAGAAACGAAGTAATGTTATGGCAAAATTCAAAAAATAATTCAGAAGATCTGTTTTTATTTACAAAAAAAAAAAATAATAATAGAAGAATGTATATTATTATTATAACCACACACAAAAAAAGCAATAATTCGTTGATAACACATTCAAATCTCGGTTGTTTTAATGAAAATTTTGAAAAATGCACAACTTAACCTTCAAAGTTGGGTCAGTTATAAATAAAATTATTATATTCATTAATTCATTCATCTCATATTTCAGTTTAGAAAGGATGCATTAAATTGATCAAAAATGACAGTAAAGACATGACGATTTATAATATTTTATATTTATGCAGTTCTTCGAACCTGATGTACATAAGATCCTGGGGAAAAAAGAATCATGATGTCCACATAAATATTAAGCAGATGTTTTCAACATTGATAATGTTTCTTGAGCAAAAAAAAAATAAATAACTAAAAAAAATAAATAAATACAAAAATCATACTGACCCTAAACCTTTGAATGGTAGGTTTCTATAGGTGATTTGTAGATCTGCTTCCCTCATATGTTTCACATCAATCAGGTTTTAACATTCTGCATTGTTTCACACTGTGCAGGTTTACATTTGACACCACAAAGTCTTCATAATTAGTTAAAAGTGTTTAACCCTCTTTCAAAATTACAAGTGTCATTTTTACAAGTGTCAAAAAATAAACTATGCCTTCTCCTCTTCCTTTCAACTGCAACACTGTGACTCATGCCATAAAACAACCTACATTACTTGGCCACGGCCATCTTTATTTCACCCAGCAACTGTGTTTAATGAGAGAGTCCTAAGAAAACGCAGACAGAAAGTTTCCTAAAAACCCCAGCATAAGAGAGAGATTTTGCAAGCGCAGCAGCAGTGTGTGTGAGACAGCGGGGAGCTCACTTTCACTGCTCCCTTCCATAAATCACATCTCTGCCTCGCTGCATCCCAGAGTGCATCAGTCATACGGCTCCGTTCCCCCGGGGGCCGCCCTCATGGAGCTTCTGTGTTCCTGGCCAGGCTGAGTCTCCGTGCCCCGGGTATCACCTCTCCACCATCTGCCCCGCACACCTGCACCCTCACTGATCTCCTGGCCCGCGCGCTGCATCAAACACACACCAGAGGGGCATCGTGCGGCTCCCTGTGAGGCACGGCCAGTCATCTGGCGGGTGTAGCAGGGTGTGAAGTTATGCCTCTTTTTGTATATTCATGAGGCGGTGCAGTCAGTGTTTATTATCCCGCAGCACACCACACCACATCCCCCGGCTTTCAGGCTCAAACTGAAGAGCGGCGGTAGCTTGACAGGTCTGCCAAAAAATTATCCCGCCGTTTTCCAATTTCTAAATAGGAGCTTTGAGAAATGAATCGTCTTCCTGACAGCAAGCTTACTGGTCCGGCTAAAGCGAATGCTGGCAGAAAGTGAGATTTTACTGGCTGGGTGAACTAAGCTCCTTTTGAGTGACAGGTCAAGACCTGCGTCTGTCTCGCTTTCCTTTTTTGCTTTCTTTACATCAGTCCGACGGCTTCAATATGGCATCAGAATGACCTCGAACAGGTCAAATCTTTGACCTCCACAGCTATTTACTGAAAGAGGTAATTAGATGAATGGGATGCATCTCAGAATAAAATGTGCACAAATCATACTTTTAGGGGTTCAGCATCTTGTCAGCGGGGCAGTGCCTTCAAAGGCACAACTTTGTACCTTATTTACCCCTTATTAGTTCAGAATAGTACCTTAACGGTACGTATTAAGGTACCAACAATATATTAGATAGATCTAAATTATAATAAAAGATAAGATAAAGAGTTGCCCTGGCCCAATGACAAGCACATTTGTTTTGCATTGTATGCTATAAAGAAAACTGCATGCTATATTTGGTGTATATCTATATGTTCTAGTATCTAGACCACTCCAACACACAATATTATTTGTATCTAGGAGGTTATCACAAATACTTTTACCACCCCCTACGAGCCTACCAAGACCCTGGTTCATGGTAACCGATCCCCTTTAACAACCGTGGAATGCGGCCAGCTCTCTTCTGCTTTCCCGAACCAGGGGTACAAAATGCACAGAGAAATGGAACTGTTCTACTACTAATTAATTCATAGGAAACCTTTTCTTTGAATGAACACACATTTTCTTCAGTCCATTGTGTGTATTATTGCTGTTTTGTATTTAATCTGTTGTATTATAGACTCTTTTTATTCGTGCTTACGATAAACCACCCATTCATATAAGTAACTCTACCATGTATAGTATCTATGAATTCGCCTCTGATTGCATCTAAACAAGAATGTTATTAATTTGTATGGTACTTATTCAATAATATTAGTGCCCTGAGAACCTTAGTATTTTCATCAAGTTCCGAGACTTAAAGTTAAACCCAATGTTTCCACACAAAGAGCATAAACTCCACAGGAGCGTCAAACGCCCCTTGGGATTCCGGCTTTTTCTCATTGATAGCCCATCTTGAGAGGCGGGGAACTCTTCCTCTCCTTCCTACCTTAAAGCTCTACCCACCTGTGACCCGTTCTCAGATCGGTGTTTTTTGTTGGAATTCTGAGACGCGGTGAGACAAGCGCTCCCGGACACGCTAAGCTTTGTGCAGGCTTTTCGGCCTTGTCCTTTCCATTCATCAGTTACGCTGCCAACTGGTTCTTTCTCATCACCCCACTTCAGCAAGATCTTGGGGTCCGTAGATTGATAGGAATCATTTGTTCATACGTACGTTGCCAGTAATCAAACTTAGTCGATTTAATTGATGCATTAAGTACCAGTTACACCTTTTTACAAAGGTGTGATTGAACTAAGAATCTGACGCTTCCCTCAAGTGTAGATCTGCTGAATATGCAAATATTTCCATAATTTCATTCCTTATTTCTTCTTTACTGTTTAAACTCTAACCCTTTCCTATACCAACTGTATGTATATGTGCTGTGTGTGTGTGTATGTTAGACCGGCTTAGTGTGTTTATGTTGTATGTTAGACTAGTTTAAGTTTTTATGTTGTTAATAAAACCTTACTTGTATCACATTTGACGTGTTCATTGTTTACTCATAACCGGAGTCAATAATCATGCAGATTTACGTTACAAACTTATAGAATTGTACAGTAAGAAAGTTATTTCCTTTAACCAGGAAAATAACGTTCTTAGAATTGACAAGACAGATGACCCTGAGAGGTCAGCTAAATATCTACAGCTGATCTAAAATATGAATAGTTAATCATAATTAGTTATGGTTAATTAGTCATATTTCCCCATGAGCTAATTCGCTACAGATTTTGGTGGAGAGAATGCGGGCATGATAAAATTAAAGTTATGAGTTTAAACACTGTCAATTTAAAAGTGTGTGCGTGATAGTCCAGATTAAAATAGGGCGTGATTTGAGATGCCCTGTTGTGTCCCTATTTGGTGGCTTGTTTAGATGCAGATAAAGTGTGGGTTTGAATTGGTACCGCTATTATGATTGGTAGAGTCTTTATGTATTTCATGTTTAATGGTAGCAGTGTAAGGTTAATCTGGTTTTAGCAAGAAACCCTAATTTCAGTATTAAAGCATAAATCTTTCCTGACAAAGCGTAAGTCTGAATCTCATCTCAGCGGCATGTCCAAACTGTACCATAATGGTAATGCTTTAGTGAAGAAATCACAAAATTGCAGTATTGTTTAAATTGTTTCTTTGAAGAATTCTCAGTACAGTTATATCAAGGTAGATGTGATCGCTGCTCCCCTTTCTACAGCATAAAGGCCTTATAGTTTATAATTAGATTGAAGCAATTCATCTACACTTTGACTGTATATATATAAGCCGAGCAACCTGGTGGTTATTACTGTGTTTCACTCGCTGAGTGACATTAAAGGTGTAATACTGTACTTTAGAACTCATATGTGAGGCAAACATAACTAAATATATGTTTAAACCGGTTTTAACTTAAAGTAAACACGTTTTGTAATTCTTTAAACAAGTCTTGAAGGCTGAAAGCACCACTTTCTAAAACTGTGGGCAACTTTTTAAAATAGACAGACATTCAACTGTTTTTAATTGCACTGGCATGCATTGGTTACTGTGACAACAACTTGTCACAGGAAGCGTTATCTTCACATAGCACAACACGCCATGTTTTTAAACAAACCATTTGAAGCAGCTAAGCTGACACGACTTAGCATAGTTTCATTTTAAGCTAAGCTACTCAAATAGCTTTAACAATTAGGGGTTAGCACTCTTAAATTGAAGTTTTTTTTAAATACAGCATGTGTGTATGCATTGTGAAGTAATTTGAATTTAACCTAATCCATGGTTTCTGATTTTTCACTTTCTTTTCCTTTTTCTTCTTTTTCTATGTTTCTCAATCTTCCATTCGTCTCAGCGAATTTAACTATCTTATATCTATCCTTCCTGAATGCTATTGCTCAGTTACTATTTAATTAAATCTAAATTTAATTACATTTTATCTGTCTATCTAGAGATGAATCATTAATTTATTGGGTGTTTTTAGTGGCACAGTTAATAACGCGCTACGGAGGGCGGGGCAAACATATGGCATGGCAACAGCATGGGAGCTGAACACGCATTAGCTGTGACCAGACATGGTGTGTTGCTCAACACAAATCAGTTAATCACTAGTGCTACTGATTGTTCCTAATATCAGATTGATTACCCTTTTTTAATAATAGAAGTCAGCTAATTTTATATCCATTTACATGTTATGCCCCCTTTTGTTTTGATGTTCTTTCTGAACCTCAAAATGAACCAGAGACATTTTCTATTTTTGATTTGTTTATTTTAAAAAAAAAATAATAAGCATAATCTGTATAGAAATGCTCTCTTTTTCCTTCTGCTTTTCCCTTTTCTCCTTAATACCTCAGAGATTAAGCTTGTTTGGTGAACCGTCAGCAAATTCTGAGTGATAGTTGGACAATAATTTGACAGTAGTCTTAAATCATCAATCAAATCCTGTTTTTCGTCCTTTTCAGCAAACTATGCTGACCCAAACTATTTAGCATTCACTCTGTTATTGTCTTGTGTGTCTCTAGGCTCCTTACTACTCAACACCATTTGTCAAAAACGGTGCAGATAGCTCCGACTAACTGCCCAAATTGCAGGACCGAAGAGGCGGGGCAGGCGTCGTGAGGAACACCCCCCTTTACCCAGGGCCGACGACCAACTACTGAGCCGAAAGCGGCTGGACGCTGAGAGGGGTGTGCCTCAGACTCAGGACTCGTGCGAGAGTTGTGGCTACAAAAAGCTCTCCAAGGTCATCGACCCTCCGTGGCCCACAACCTCATGGTCCTGAACCAGAGGTAACTGATCTCAAGCAACCAGATCCCGGCGGTAGCCCACAAGGACCCCAGCAAAATGGTGTTACAGGAGGAAATCAATAGATTTAAAAGGGCTCTGACAGCTGCTGAACAGCAAGAGCACTTGGAAAAGGTAGCCAGAAAGGACCTGGTAAGGAAACTTTCCCACACAAAATTACTATTGAAGCAGCAAATTCTGAGCTCTTAGACCAAGTTGCCAGAATTGAGACTCTGATCCAGCAGCTGAAAAACACTCAAGACAAACTTGACATGGTCCTAAGAGAACTCAGGTACTCTTATAGGCTGCAAAAGGAAACACAGTGGGATAAACACCCTACTCCTGCATCCTCACTCAGCTGTGCAAACTTCCTCATATGCACCAAGTTACGAAGGGGGGAGCCAACACTTTTTGCTTAACAACTCAGCAGACAGAACCACAATACCTCCACCAACCACAGAGAGGAGGGGGTCCCTTCCAAGCATCCTTGCAGCAGCGCATGATGCGACCCCCATAAACTTTGACAAGCTAACCAGAAAACAGTAGTTTCCTACTTTATGCAGTACGAGCAGTAATTTAGAACGGTGGAGTCTTTTTAAACATTGCTTGCAAGCAGACCCAATAGTCAACCTTATGTGTCTGTTTCATAAGTTTGTAACTTCTTCTCCATGCGCATACCATTTCCTGATCAAAACCAGATAAAATTATAGTTTGAATGCTCCTTCCTACAAGCAGTAAGAAGTTTTTCAGTGCTATAATGTGTTTAAATCTTAAATTTAAGAAACTAACCTGATTTTAGCGAAGTAATCCTAATCTCTGTTGTTAGTGGAGCTTAAGTCTATTTTCTGACGACGCAATCACAGATTAGCAGCTCATATAAATGGTAACAGAATAAATCGGTCTGATTTTGGGCGAAGAAATCCCCTTCTTCAGTACTGTGTAGGTGATCTGAGCGATGCTCCTCATTTCACTGATTTAAGGCCTTATTATGTGTTATGTATCATTGTATTCATATCGACCCACTCATGTGAAACATTTACGTAACTCTTATACATGCGCGCACCAAGTTCTGATTATAATCAGATAAAACTATAGCTTGAAGGTGTCTTCCTACAGGTATTAGAAAGTTTCACTGCTATAATGTTTTTTTAAATCGTACGATAAGAAACTAACCCGATTTTAGCGAAGAAATCCTAATCTCTGTTGTTAGTGGAGCATAGTTCTTTTTCCTGACGACGAAATCTCAGATTAGCAGCTCATATAAATGGTACCAGAATGAATCGGTCTGATCTTGGGCGAAGAAATCCCCTTTTTCAGCACTGTGTAGGTGATCTGAGCGATACTCCTCATTTCATTAATTTAAGGCCTTATTATATGTTACGTATCATTGTATTTCATTATGAATCGCTCATTTGAAACATTTACGTAAAATTAATGGTGTTATTCTAGCGTAGCTAACTACGAATCCACCATTGCCTGTGAAGTGAATGTGCTGTTTTGAGTAATGAATGAATTTGTATGGGACATGCATGAGTTTCCCATGCATGCTCACAGCAGTGCAAGTCTGCTCCACATGCACCTGTTGTGAGCTTGCATTGGTCTCCTAGCAACACGTGACCCCGGAGGTGTGAGCAGACTCTTCCGGTTAATCTGACAACAGCATTCACTTCACAGACCTGTGTGTCAACAAAGAATTGCGTGTAACTAACGCTATCTCTTAAGCTAAGCCCTTTACCTCAATTGTTAGCTGTTAGCATCTGACTAACGCTTTGATAGGCGTGTAAAGTGTAACTTTCTAACCACACCTCTCTCTCCCTCTCTCTCCGTCACTCCTGGTGTCACTTCCTGTTGATGCCATCAACTCCTCTTTGGATTCAGTTCGTGTGGTCCCTACACACATACTGTAGTTTTACTTGTGTTAGTGTTTATTTTTGTTTTGACTTTATTCTACCGCTCTTTAATTTTATTGGATTTATTTACATTTGTTTAGCACAAATGTACCAATTCAGCTAAATTGATTTGTATTAAATTTGAGATTTAATTAAATCAAATTTTTATATATTTTTTTATTTTATTCCATTTTTATTTTATTTTAAATTTTTTTTATTTATTTTTATTTTTTTTTTTGTTTATTTACTTTCCCCTTTTAATTTCCCACAGCTCTTAGGACCCCTTTTTATTTTATTTTATTTCTTTATTTATTTATTTTTTTTGTTGTGTTTTACTTTTACCTTATTTTAGTATTTTCACCATCACCATCGTCGCTTTTGGATAGGATTACAGTAGTTCTAGCAACTGTCGTTTTCTTAGCGAGTTATACAGGTTATTAGTGGCATAATCCCTGTTTCCTCTCTACTTGTCCTCACGCCTCAGTGCCGCCTAATACTTGACGAGGCATCTACCATTGCAACACAATGTAGGCTAACATAAAACTAGAATCAATTCCCACTGTTTCTTTTTCTTTTTACGAGGTATTTGGTGGGTCCCTGCTAGTTTAGCTAACAGCCTAACCCTAGGGCTATGAAGTCTATTGCAGCATCACACACAAGTGAAACCTGCTTAGCCATATCTCTTAGAGAAAAAACTAAAATAGGTAAAAATGTTCCTTTTTTTTTTTTTGAGTTCATCTTATTTTATTTCAGTTTCGTCATAGTGACCAAACCGGTGAACCATCAGTAGTATAGCCCGGTCATCAGCTGACCCCTGCTTACGGCCCCTCAACAAAGTTACTCAAACTCTTCCTTTGTGTTCACGAACACAAAAACATACCACCCTACCTCACTAGCTGCCTCCCACCAGCTAGTCATACCTTACACGGCCTACACAGCCGTTCCCCTTAGAGATAGTTTAACACCTCTGTACGTACCTGCATTTGCCTTGTGTCTCTCTCTCTCTGGTGTTCCCACAAGTGTGCCAGTATGTCGCAGACATTCCACTGACATCCAGCCCTGGCAGCTCACCAGAACCACCTGGACACTCAGTAGAGCACTGGCTCAAGCAGCCAACGACCTTCCATGGCAAAGAAAGGAACAGCGAGACTGTGACATAAGCGAACACTTGACCAGCATCTTCCTCTCCTCGGCCCACACCCTCAAGGCCTCAGACAGGAGGTAAATGAGCTAAAACTGCAAGTCACAGAATTCTGCAGAAAACTGACACCTGCTCAACGAGAGAAAACACAGAACGGATGCAAAGAACCTCACAAAATGGTGCGACAGAAGGAAATCACCAGTCTTCACGAGGCTCTAACAGCTGCTATACACCAAGTGCCGCTGGAAAAAGCCATCAGATAGGACTTGAAAAGAGAACTGTTTCACTCAAAGTCACTCTTAAAACAACTTATGTGGAACTAAATGAGAGAGACACCACATCTAAGGCCTTACAAGGCCAGCTGCATACAGCCAGAGCTGAGGTCCAAACCCTGACTCAGCAATTTGAAAGGAGCTTGACTTGGTTCAGAAATAATTTAAACAGTCCTACCGACTGTGCATGTACTTAAGCAAAAGACAGCCGGCTGAAAATCGGTCGCCAGCAGTGCAAGCCCTCCACTCCTGTGCACAGCTACGAAAGGGGGGAAGGGAGCCAAAGCCTTCTGCTTGACACTTTACAAGTCAGCTCCTTGAAAACCTCTGCAGCTGCAACAGAAAAAAAATTTTTCAGGCGAACCGAAGCATCGCAACGAGGTGAATTCAGTGTCACATATGAACTGAAATATGCTTGCAGACCAAAAGGTGAACAGACAGGGAAACACGAAACAGAGCTTCCCCTGGCCAGCAGGCCCACCCCTCAGCCAAGAGTCTGAACCTGCGAGTGGGGGGCGAGAGCCACTGTTCACACGTCAACAACTAGCAGCCACAAGGGGGTGGGGCAGGGGCTTTTCCAGAGGATCACTGCAGACACACACTGTGTGACCCCACAGACCTCAACGAGCTGGCCAGAGACAACACATTTGGCAACCTAAATACTTTCAGACCCATAGTCTGAACACGGACTGATCGCTGCCTCAGACACCAAGCAGGGCCGGTGTGAAACTCCCCATGTTTACTACCACAGACTTTGACAAACTTTCTCCAAAGCTCACAATTACCCTGGGATGCCGGAGGACACCAGCTGCAAGAAGGCAACTAGGCATTAGGGCCTGCCGCACAATACCTAATCAACAGCTGCGTAACCTGACAAAGAAGGCCTTTAACAAGCACAAGGCCTCCACTAAGGTGTTTTGTCAAACCCTACTGAGTCTGAACTTCACAACTCAGATTCCAAAGCGGGCACCAGAAGGCACCCATCATTGCCACAATGCAAAACCCTTCTATAGAAAGCCCCTAGCCAGAAGAGGACATAGCCATCACCATGGCAACAGACCCAGATTCCAGACCAACCACTGGTAAAAGCCATGGAAAAAGGCGTCCTCACCCTGCAAACACCACGGTATGTCCAACAACAGTCCACCACAACATCCTCCTCCACACAACGGAGGCTACACAAGGACAGCAAAGGGAGGGGACAGCTGGACACGCCTACCTCTGGGTTACAGGATCTGCTGACACTTGCAAAAGAGCTCCTTTAACAAAACTCAACTAAGGAGTATTGATAAGGACAAACCTCTGACTCCTTGCCTTGCTGCATCACAGCATCAGGCCCCTCCCAGGGAGGAGCATCCCTTGAAACCGGTCGACACCCCTAGAAGCAGCCAGACAATGTTGGATTGAGCAACGGGCCCACATGTCCAACAGCAAAACCTCTAGCAACACAACTCAGGCAAGTTCAAGTCGGTGCCGCCACAAGAGCCATGCGACACCGCAAACATCAGATTTCTAGTGACGTTCGGGCATAACAGAGAGCTAACAACCACCTGCTGCTCTCCTGCCATCATCACTATGTCAGTCTGAAACTCTCTGCACGCTACAAATTCTCCATAACAATTACCTGCAATCCCTTGAACCACCTGCACTCTCACCAGTGAGTGGCTGTCCCACATCACGGGTACCACAAATAGTTTACTGGCTAACAACATCAACAAAAAAAACATTCTACCCGGACTAACTCACTTCAGGATTACAGGTGACACAGCCTCGACACCTGCAGCATAAGCTCGAGGACCCACACCTTGATACAGCCTACATCACCACAGCACACCAACTGACAGCATCCACCACGGCACCACAACCACAACCACTCCTGGAGGCACCAACAGCCGTGAGTGGCAGGTGTGTGTTCTATTGTTCTGCACCTTGACATCGCTCGTTGTTTTCTATTCTATGGACAACAACGTTCGAAAGGTGGGAATTTGTAGCGTCTGGACCAATCTAACACACAATATATATTTTGTTAGCTTGATTTCACAAATACTTTGTAACACCCAGGACGCCGAACAAGACCCTGGTTTCATGGTAACCGATACATTTACAACCTTGTGGAATGCTAGCCGGCTCTCATTCTGCTTTCTCCAGAACTAAGGGGTACAAATGCACAGGAGAAATGGACTGTTCTACTAATTAATTCATAGGAAAACCTTTTCTTTGAATGAACACACATTTTCTTCAGGCCATTGTGTGTATTATTGCTGTTTTGTATTAATCTGTTGTATTATAGACTATTTTTATTCATGCTTATGATAAACCATTCATTCATATAACCTTACATATAGCTTTTTTAGTATCTATGAATTCGCCTTCTGAGGATCTAAACAAGAATGTATATTATTTGTTGGTACGTAGGCAATATATTAGTGCCCTGAGATCCTTTAGTATTTTCAATCAAAGTTCCAGATACTAAATTACCATGTTTCCACACAAAGAGTCATAAAACTCCCAAGTATTTCCAAACTCCCACTTGGGATTCCGGCTTTTCTCATTGGGGTAGGGAAGCCCATCTTGAGAGGCGGGATCTTCTCTGACCTTAAAGCTGACACACCATGTGACCCTCCCAGTCGGTGGTTCTGTTAGGTTTTCGATAAGATGTGAGTTCCAATGCTCCAGAACATGCTAAGTTACGTGCCAGGTTTCGGCCTTGCCCTTTCCATTCATCAAGTTACTCTGACGCAACCTGGTTCTTTCTCATCAACCAACTTCAACAAGATCTTGGGCCTTAAGATTGCATCACGAATCTTTGGTTTTCAATCAGACGTGCAAGTATCAAACTTAGTCGATTTAATTGATGCATTAAGTATCAGTTACACCTTTTTACAAGGTGTGTTTGAGCTAAGAATCTGACGTTTTCCCTCAGGCTTAGATCGGCTGAATATGCAAAATGGTTCCATAAATGTCATTCCTTATGTCTCTTTCTGTACTGAGTTAAGCTTTATCCCTTTCCTATACCAACTGTATGTATGTGTGTGTGTGTGTGTATGTTAGACCGGCTTAATGTGTGTTTATGTAGTATGTTAGACTAGTTTTAAGTGTTTATGTAGTTAATAAAACTTACTTGTATCACACTTGATGTGTTCATTGTTTACTGATAGCCGGAGTCACTGATCATGCAGATTTACGTTACAAACTTATAGAATTGTACAGTAAGAAAGTTATTTCCTTTAACCAGGAAATTAACGTTCTTAGAATTGACAAGACGGTTGACCCTGAGTGGTCAGCAAATATCTACAGCGGATCTAAAATATGAATAGTTAATCATAACTAGTTATGGTTAATTATTCATATTTCCCATGAGCTAATTCGCTACAATGTTCTAGTATCTAGATATGGTTCAGATCCCACGATTAGTGGTATTTTTGCACCCATTTTAGTTAGTTATCAGGTAAAAAAAAAAAAAAGTGATAGCACACCTCCTCTCAACAAGCCATATAATTCATGCACTGAAGTTTAATATTTGGGATTTTCAAATACCTAACCATAAGTGCACTGTAAAAAAAAAGATTTTTCAAAGTTGTAAATAAAACAAAAATTATTAGCATATGTTTTACGTCAGTCTTTTGGCTTCAAAACTTTAGTTACTTCAATGTGTTGTTTCTTTGTAATTATTTGTGAGATTTAGCCATTTCTGAGTGAAAATCATTTCAAAGTAAATTCAAAATGATTTAGTGTATGAGCAACAGTAATAGTGATGCACCTCTGAGAAACACACTCGCACACAAACAAACAAACGTGTCTAAATATGGGACAATTTGTTAGTCTCTGCACCTCCACACCCCTATGGAAGCCCCCTGAGATTGGCATAATGAAAAGCAATGTCTCCCACTTAACACCGGGATCCAGGCGCTCTCTCTGATAGAGGCCGGGGCTGTTTATTAAATGATGGAATTTGGCTGTTTCTTCCGCAGAATGTTATCAGCTGGAGAACAATCGTGCCCATGGTCGCACCCTCACTGGCTCGCCCGGCTGCTCATTAGCCACAGCATATTTAATCCAGAAGTTTCTTATCAAACGTGACACCTGCATCTCCGAATGGCACTTTCTCTGTTCATTGGCATGTATTTGGGTGAGTAGACTCCAAGGTGCTTTGTGGAGATTACGAGAGGAAGAGAGAGAAAGAAAGTGAGCGAGAGAGTGCTTATTTGATCATTTAGCGGGTCTGGACCGTATCCAAGCAGTTTTTGTCTTGTTGTTGTAATTAGAAAGCCTTTTAAGCGATAACAGCTGCTGCTGAATATGAATATGGATAGAACCACATCAATTCTGCCTGAGATAGACCCCCTTCCCATCCTCCCTCCCCCTCGCTTACTGTTTTTCATACTGCGGTGATCTTAATAAAGACGGAGGAATGTGTATAGCTAGCCGGTTATTTGAGCATTTTTGATTGAACTCTTTCTTGACAGTCTCTCTGTGTTACATGTGAAGCATTCAAATCACAGACTCGCTGACAGGCAGCAACTCATTTCCATATCCCAATGTGTAATTAAGATTTGTGACAGCTCCTTAATAGCTGCGCGTCACGCCATCGAATTGAGATGCATGTACAGCATATACATGCTTGTAAGCATATGGCTTACAAAATCAAAAATAGACGATAAACATGAATGTAAGTTTGAACATAAAGGTAACTTTTTAAACAAATATGCAAACATAAAGGTAAATGTGAAAAAAAACATGATAACAAAATAAACATCAACAACAAACGTAAAAGAAAACACAAAGGTGTAAACATTAACAAAATAAGTCAAAATAAATGAAAACATTACCAAGCAGAGGCAAACGTTAATAAAGCAAGTAAACAAAAGCAAATGTAAAGGGAAAGGTTAAAGTAAACATTAACAAAATAGGTAAAGAAATCCATTTAAAGGGGAACGCTAACAAAATAATTCTGTAAATATATGCAAATATGCATATGCAAAGATGAACATTAACAAAGTGGTTAGATGAAACCGTAAATATAAATGTAAAGGCACATATTAAACGTTAATAAACAAATGTTTATTATTAATAAAAGTAATGTAGGACTTAATAAAAGCACACAAAAATGGATGTAAAGGAAAATATTCAAATATGTATATAATGTAAATATTAACAAAATAGGCAAACAAATGTAAATGTAAAGAGAAACATAATAGAAAATGTAAATGTAAATACATTGCAAATGCCTAAAATGTAAATACAAACAAAATGAATAACCAAAGGCCAACATAAAGGGAAACGTTAACAAAATCAGTAAATGCAAGTGTAAACTTGAAACAAAATAGGTAAACAAAGGCAAATCTAAAGGTTTATGTTACTAAAATGAATTTGAAAACATTAATAATGTAAAAAAAATGATGTAATGTAAAAAATAAATAAAAACATAAATGTAAGTACAATCATGTAAAGGAAAATATATATTTAAAAAAATTAAACAAGTGTAAACATTAACAAAATAGGTAAACAAGGGCAAATTTAAAGTATAAAGTATTATAAAGTTTAAACATAAACAAAATGAAAACAAAGGTAAACAAACATTAAAGACAAACATGAAAGGTTAACATAATAGTAAACAAAGTCTGGTGATGCTGCAAGGATTTTTGTTGTTGTTCCCAAATCTGTGTAATTGTGTTAAATAAGCAGCTGCGCTCTTACACTCATCCGTCACCTTCTCTTTCTCAGGAATTGTTAGACACACTACAGGACTCTGCCGGGCCTCACTAGGGATTATGGCCGATGACTGACATACAATGCAAATCACTTTGTTATTTCTCCCAGTAGATCGTCACTCCGCTCACACTGGGAAGATGTAAGCCGTTCAGTGAAGTATAACTCATGGTTCTGACCCTAAAGAGCAGCCTATAGAGTCACACCGGTGAGACACTTTCATCTGTGACTGAAAAACAACAACAACTGCAGCTTCTAGAAGAAAAAAAAAAAACATCTTGGAAGGAAATTTTTTACTTTTATCTTGGGGTATTCAGTATTGTGGCTTGGGACCCTCTGCTTTTTTCCAGGTAATGGGATAGAGCAGGAGAGAGGGTGGGAGGGACGCAAGGAGGGAGAGATTGGGAGAAAGGGAGGAGAGATACCCCTCAAGCGAGCGCCTCGGTGGGAAAAGGATTATGTGCTTCTGCTTTTCTACCTTCTAGCAAAACTCCCAATTGGTTTCAGGAAAACTCAATTAAACTTTGTCTCTGTCGACTTCGTCTTCAGTGAGAATCAAACTGAAATTCCTCTGACATAAGGCTGTAACCCTGAACCACGAAACCCAACGTACATACAAGATTCCTGTTTTATATCCTCAAAACCATAACATGATAGAAAAATTCATGTATTTAACTCTTGTGCATTCTTAGGGCCATTTTTGTCTCTTTCTTTTTTTTATAATTTTGGTTGTGTTAATGCAAAAAGCATAAATTCTGTCAAAAATTTGTATTTTTTTGGAATTTATATTTCACCCTCATTTCCTTGCATAAACCTATTTTACACTAGGTACAAAAAAAATTACTCAGAACAAAAATGTCACAATTGTAACCCATTCAAACTTATTTGCAGTGCCATTTAGGGATAACATTATGTATTCTCTGTTAATAAGTTGTCATTCTGTTGGCAAGGCTTCAAAATTTGTACTATTCTTTTAAACATTTTTACTATTTTCAACCCGATAGGACCATTTTCTCAGGTTTTGGCCTATGGAGCAAAAATGTGCTTTTCTCCTGTTTTCTGCTTCTGCTGAAAAAAAAGGCCAACTGAATTGAAATTATGTAATTAGAATTTTGTGGGTATATTGGTATGGATATCAGAGTGTGTACTGTGAAAAGTGTGTGTGTGTGTGTGTTTGTGTGTGTGTGCTTGTGTGTGTGTGGGTGTGTGTGTGTGTGTGTGTGTGTATGTTAGTTTCTATTAAAAATGATGCGTGCAAAAAGAAAATCCAAATGTGTGTTAATGCTAATTATTGACATGCATAGGTTTTAGTACATGACAAACTTTTTTATTTTATTTTGTTATTATCAGGACTGATGTTGGTAAAAACATCTATGTCAGTGAAAGCAGACAAAATATTTAATATATAATTATATAAATATTAATATATATAATGTTGTTTTTTTCTATGGAACACAAACGGAGAAAACCTGAGGAATTTTCATGCAGCTCTTTTCCACACAATGTACATAATTCATAATGACCTCATCTGTCTCCAAAAAGGACAAATAAATAAATAATTGACTGAAAATACAAGTCATTTACACTTCCCCTGTCAAGTCAATACATTGGTTAAAACACTAACAACTAATTCAATAAACATGACATTATATTAAAATGTGATATATGAGGCTGACTGAATCATCCTTTTTAGATGGACTAATTTTCTACGTGAAGGAACTTTCTAGGTGGACAATCTATACATTTAAGCAGCATTACAAATGTTCTACATGGCTTTCTGGCTACTATCCACTAGTACTATCACAGGAAACTACAGGTGATAAGCCAACGACCACCATTTCCTCTTGCACCAGGACTTTTTTCTTTCTGCTGACCCCAGATTCACCTTAACAGAGCTGCTCCTTCCCATCACAGACAGCCATAAGCCTGTCAGATATCAGTCCATCAAGAAATGAGACAGAGGGGGAGAGAGAAAGACAGCCAGCATGAAATATGAAGGGAGGAGAGCGAAAATCCAAGGGTGGGGGGATGATAAATCAAAAGATGAGGTCTACATCGTCTAATGACCAGAATAAACCTCTTTCCTGTTCAGTGGCAGAGCTCAGAGACTCTGCAGTCCTTAAGCCGTGTCCTTCCTGATCCAGACATCCACTGCCATCAAACCAGGATTTATGACGCATCACAACCCCATGACAACATCCAGCAGCTTCATAATCTCATATTTTTTCTGCCCGTGCCTGACATTTCCAGCCTCGACATTCACTCAAGATAAGCCAAAAGCCCTCTGACAGGATCGAGAGCACATATAAAACACACGCTTAAGAATTTTACTGCCCCCTTCGCTGGAACTCATCAGTTCATGAGATGCACTGAGACACACGAATGCAACCGCCACAACATTTCATATCAGACGACTCAACAACCCATAGAACATCTGTTATAGAAAACACCAGTCCTGAACCACTATAGACCCTCATGGGGCCACGTTCACACCAATATCCCAATGAGCGGTCAACCTGTATGGGTTTTTCAATGGCGAATTCATGGGAGAGCTTCTGGTGTGGAACCAAGTTTGCTTGACATCAACAAGTTTGAATTGTTATTGAACTCAGATGCGCATTTGGCAAGTCTGCTTGAAAACAGTGGTCTGGTTTGACAGACTTTGTGCAGGGAACAACTGTACTCATTATTGCTTAACGTCTGATGCATAAGGCACACAAAATGGAAAACACTTCAGGAGTTTCAAAGTTGTCATCTGATTGGTTTAATTCTAAGGGACGCATTCCTTAAGGGTCTGCATGGAAACAAGCCATCGTGTCGCCAAACTCCCTCATGGCCGCGTTTACAACTATGACAATAAGCGCTTATCAGGATCAACCAAACAATTGATTTTCAAAAGCATGTGAAGTTCACAGCATAGACTCTGTGCCATTGTTGCACTAAACTTACACAACATTCACAACACTTTCACTGCCCTAAGCATGACGCTGAACATAAACTGTGAGTGGTTGCTTTCTGGCGGTCCTTGGCCAATACAAGCTGCGATGAAATCCAGACCTTCTTCTGTCAGTCTGAAGGTCTTGCTACACGAGACTAGGGCTGAGTTTACAATATCGATTCATGGCTTTTAATCAATCATCACTTTGAAGAACTGATATCAGTTCTTAAATCCCAAGATTAATCTTTTATGCTGTTTTCAGTTGATGCATGAACAAAGCTTCACTTAACATTATTTATAGTATGTCTACTATGCAACAATCACAATAAGCTTTATTACTTTTGAAATGTTTGAGTTGTCTAAGTCTGTACATTTTAACACCAAATTCCAACAATACCGTTATGATGCTCTTTGATGTGGCGTGACAGATCGCTGTAGCCGACTCATAGGAACCGATGATCTCTTCCTCTTTAATACTAGTTACAGCATGAAATAAACATGAATGAACATCAGAAGGTATGTTAAAAAAACAGAATAACTTACTAAAATGTATCAAGATGTAATCTCTAAATCAGTGTTTCAACCATGAAAAAAGGTCAATAAAACGGCTTGTAAACAATGCTATGTAACGTAATATTTACCTCTGGAAAGACATTCAATGTTCAAAAAAATAATTTAGGAGAGCAGCATTTTGATATATTACATCCTGATGATATTATCACCTGTTAGTGATGCCCTACTTAATGCATGTTTGAATAGTTTGAATTTCTTTTTTTTTTTGACAGCATCCGGTTAGAAGTATATATTTCAACCACAAAATTGAAGTGTAAGAAATTCTGGACTCTGTTTTTCATTTTAACCTTTAATGTTATAATAATGTACCAATTGACAGAGTTCTTTATATAGTTACAAGCAGTGTGAGAGATTTTTTTTTTCTAAAGAATAAATATATATACTGGATATATTATAATAATATATTACAGTGGGTACGGAAGTATTCAGACCCCCTTAAATTTTCACTCTTAACAATATTGCACCCATTTGCTAAAATCTTTCAAGTTAATTTTTTTCCTCATTAATGTAAACACAACACCCCATATTGACAGAAAAACACAGAATTTTTGACATTTTTGCAGATTTTTTAAAAAAGAAAAACTGAAATATCAACATGGTCCTAAGTATTCAGACCCTTTGCTGTGACACTATATATTTAACTCAGGTGCTGTCCATATCCTTGAGATGGTTCTACACCTTCAATTGAGTCCAGCTGTGTTTGATTATACTGATTGGACTTGATTAGAAAAGCCACACACCTGTCTATATAAGACCTTACAGCTCACAGTGCATGTCAGAGCAAATGAGAATCATGAGGTCAAAGGAACTGCCTGAAGAGCTCAGAGACAGAATTGTGGCAAGGCACAGATCTGGCCAAGGTTACAAAAAAAATTTCTGCTGCCCTTAGGTCTAAGAGCACAGTGGCCTCCATAATCATTAAACGGAAGACGTTTGGGACGACCAGAACCATTCCTAAGAGCTGGCCGTCTGGCCAAACTGAGATATCGGGGGAGAAGAGCCTTGGTGAAATAGGTAAAGAAGAACCCAAAGATCACTGTGGCTAGGCTCCAGAGATGCAGTCGGGAGATGGGAGAAAGGTGTAGAAAGTCAACCATCACTGCAGCACCTCCACCAGTCAGGGCTTTATGGCAGAGTGTGTAAGACACATGAAAGCCCGCATGGAGTTTGCTAAAAAACACCTGAAGGACTCCAAGATGGTGAGAAATAAGATTCTCTGGTCTGATGAGAACTTTTTGGCATTAATTCTAAGCGATATGTGTGGAGAAAACCAGGCACTGCTAATCACCTGTCCAATACAGTCCCAACAGTGAAGCATGGTGGTGGCAGCATCATGCTGTGGGGGTGTTTTCAGCTGCAGGGACAGGACGACTTGTTGAAATCGAGGGAAAGATGAATACGGCCAAGTACAGGGATATCCTGGACGAAAAACCTTCCCAGAGTGCTCAGGGACCTCAGACTGGGCCGAAGGTTTACCTTCCAACAAGACAATGACCCTAAGCACACAGCTAAAATAACGAAGGAGTGGCTTCACAACAACTCTGTGACTGTTCTTGAATGGCCCAGCCAGAGCCCTGACTTAAACCCAAATTGAGCATCTCTGGAGAGACCTAAAAATGGCTGTCCCCCAACGTTTACCATCCAACCGACAGAACTGGAGAGGATCTGCAAGGAGGAAGGGCAGAGGATCCCCAAATCCAGGTGTGAAAAACTTGTTGCATCGTTCCCAAAAAGACTCAGGGCGGATTAGATCAAAGGGTGCTTCTACTAAATACTGAGCAAGGATGATCAGAAGAAATGGACAGCACCCATGTGATATTTCAGTTTTTCTTTTTAATAAATCTGCAAAAATGTCACAATTCTGTGTTTTTCTGTCAATATGGGGGGGCTGTGGTACATTAATGAGGGAAAAAAAAAAAACTTAAATGATTTAGCAATTGGCTGCAATATAACAAAGAGGGAAAAATTTAAGGGGGCCTGAATACTTTCCGTACCCCCACTGATATATATAGATATATATATATATATATATCTATATATCATATATATAATCTATATTACACCAGGGATGCATGTAAGTATTTTAGTCTGGTTCTCATGAGAGCAGCTGGAGATTTTTGTGTGTTTGTGTGTGTGTGTGTGTGTATATATATTTCCTAAACAATATTTATATCTCCAAACAAATCAATACCAATTCAGAATGTAATTGAAAGCTTATGAATAGGAATTTAATTGACTTGTGAAATCTGGGTCAATACCCAGCCCTACCATCGACATAATTTTGTTTGGGCCCCATGAACTTAAGTGGCCCTCAGAGCCAAATGATATCAGAACAGACCAGTACGATCCTCGGGTTCAGACCAAGCAAGCAAAGCAAATAAAGTGTGAAGACCAACATTGTACTATGATATTTCATCCCCAAATCCAGAATATGTGAATACAGCCTAATAATCTGCACACAGAATAAAATCCTCACTCTCAAAACTTCTGATGTGACCAGCGCTGGGAGAGCTAACTCTACAATCTGGTTGAGTACAGTAAGCCGGAGAGTTTGTGAGATACCCGGCAGCCTGGCCTAATCGATCCCGACCCCCTTTCAGTTCCTTAATAACTTCTCCGTTGAAAGCCCTTCAGTTCATCAGTGTTGTCTTTTAATTAAAGGCAATCGCTGTGGCGTGCTGGCGCTGGCGGAGCGGCGACTCCTCCAGGGGGGCAGTGCTCTTTGAATACACTGATAATGGAATTTGACATTGCTGGAGATGTTCAACCATTATTCTATTTCTCTGTGTTCTCAGATAAGTGCGATAAAGTCCTTTAAGTCTTTCATTTCCTCAAGTCTTTTTTCAGAATGGAGAAGGGATTGTTCTCTGTTGAACTTGCACATGTACTGTAAGTAGATTAATCAATTAAGCCCCTGCAGATAATAAAAAACTGGAGCACTTTAGCAGAAATATCACTTTTAGTCAAGGAGAGCGAGCGCCAGCAACAAAAAGTTATCTTTCTGCTCTTTAAACATTGAGCATTTGTTCATGGAATGGTAAGTTATTACTGCTCACTTTTTCTTCTTTTGGTAAAAACGGGGCCATGGCTTTATCTTGAAAAAGGGCACATGGTTTTTAGATTCACTGTACATATGAAGTCAAGACATGGGGGGGTTAAGACCCCATGAAATCGCTTTCAGACTATGTGGGCTACAGCTTTGAGGTCATCTACAGCATGTAGTAGTGCAACTTTTTGATGCTACAGACCTTCAGATATGATGATCTCTTTGCGAGGGGCACCCATCCAAAAATACAAAGGCAGATACAAACACTACTGTTCAAAGGTTTGGGTTGCAAGATTTTTTTTTACATTTTTTTTTAGAAGTCACTATTCTCATCATGCTGCATTGGTTTGATAAAAAATAAAGTAAAAACAGCAATATTGTTAACATTTATTAATTTACCAAACGATTTATATTTAAGTATTTTAAAATTAATAAATTTTTAATTATATCTATATATTTACGTATTTTTGATAGTAACTCTATATAATTTTTTTGTTTGAAAACATTGATCATTTTGTCAGGATTATTGATGAATAGAAAATTTTGTTTCTGAAAGTTTATTTCAGCATTATTGAAATATTAAGATTTTACATTGTCACAAAGAAAAGGTCATTTGCGCCTTGCCGAATTAAGTATACATTCCTTTTAAAAAATACTGACATCAAATTGGACAGTAGGGTATTTCCATGTGTAGTTTCATGCTTGTTCCATTAGTAATAAAATAGGCAAAAAAACATTTTTATAAGTGATGCTTTTTCACTAGAAACCATTAAGACCTACATAAATCTGTCATAGAATAAAAGAATTATAGAATAAATAATTAGGTCATGATACAAGTCATTCGGATTAAAAGTAATCATTTTTTTATTCTTGAAAGTTTATACTGTATTTATTGAAAACATTAACATTACTAATTGACTTAAAAATATACTATTGATTATATAATATTATATATATATATTATATACAACTCAATAGATATTTTTATCTATATTTTATGTATTTATACACTTTACTTTATTATCTCTCTGAAATATCACTATATCAAATATGTCAGTATATCAAAAACTGATTTTCAGGCACTAGCCATGGCCTTGATCCAATAAATATATTATCCACAATACAATTACAAAGTCATGCATTTAAACACGGTTTGTATTCATCAAAAACATTTCTGCAAATGGATATCCTTCTGCTATCATTTGTTTCAGTTGTGTTTGCCCAGCCATTTCACAGTCTTTAACACCCTGTTCAATGACTCAGGCACAGAAGCCGGACAGAAGACATTTGTTGGCCTAAAGAATACATTCTCACCTTTACTGTACACGGCGCAGTTGCTCTTTCCATCCTCTGCACTGACCCACATCATGTCCATCAGCCAGCGAGGACCTCCATTCAGTGCCAGCGAAACCTGTGACACAAAACACACTTCAGCTTCCTCCACATCAGAACAGACCATCTGATCGACAGCCGTGACTTGCTGTTTTGGGGTGTAAAATGCATCAGACGGTCAGTGAACAGACTGTAGACAAGCTATCCAGTGTCTAACTGAGCTTGTTTAAACAACTTCAACCATGCATTCATCATTCCCAAAGGCTGTATCTCCACGTATGTGTGTGAGGAGAGGGGCGAGCAGGCCACACCCCGTCCCGTTCGTCCCTCTGAATGGCTGCATTGTTAGAGAGCCTCTGAATGTTTCACCTGATCAGATCTCATCCTTTGGGAGATTTGGGATCCAGAATGGAGCAGCATGGACTTGGAGACAGAAGAAGCGGATGCTGAGCACTGATCTTTAGACACATTGTGCCCTCTATCACAGCATCACAGCTTCCTCAGACCCACACACTGGGAATTTAAAGAGCTGGCATGGGTTTCAAAAGGATTGACGGAGGATTTGATTTCATAACTGAAAACAGAATGACTGAATTAAATGGATATTTCTGTTAAAAAAAAAAAAAGCATGCTCACACAATTGTGTGATATCTGTGATGTTGCTAAATATACTTTTAAATATAATAAAATATATTATATTTTAAAATATATTTAAATATACTTTTTCCTTTATTTGACCCTCTAACTCTAGCAATCTCTATTCTAATTATATTCTTATCTATATTATCTTCTTTTTATAAAAAAAACAAAAATGAAAAAAAAACAACAAACAAGAGTTTCTATTTTTCTATTATAATACTTGTTTTTAGTGTGTGTGTGTGTGTGTGGTGTTGTGTGTGTGTGTGTGTTGTGTATTATATATTCCTCATGTACTGGCGTAGGCTACGAGATTGTCATTTAGCACTTGTATATTATTGCTCTTTTTTTGGTTTTGATTGCTTCTATTGTCCTTTTTTGTAAGTCGCTTTGGATAAAGCATCTGCTAAATGACTAAATGTAAAGTAAATATATACCATTGTTAAAAAGAAGTGCACTTAATTATATTGAATGTGCACTTTACATCTTAAAAGTATATTTTTAAAAACTAGATAATAATTGAAATAAAGGCTATGTAAGTGAACTTAAAGAAAGACACTTTCATGACTGCTTCATAACACAGTAAGTAGACTTTTAAAAAATGCACTTTGCAATAATGCCAAATTAATCAGAATCAGAATGAGCTTTATCGCCAGGTATGGTGACACATACGAGGAATTTGTGTTCGTGACAGAAGCTCCACAGTGCAACAAAATGACAGTGACAGAACAAAAAAACAAACCAAAAAAAACACACAGATAATAAAAAATAGTACAAGTAAATAAGGAATAAAAATATAAAAATCGACAATTGTATGTACAGGTATAAAACAATAGACAGTTGTATGTACAGGTAAATTATCTGCAAATTGAAATGTAAACTGAGTATGTGTGTTAGATAAATAAATGTATAAGTGTATAAATAGTGTTGTGTGTTCCACAGTTATGTCAAGTGTTCATGAGATGGGGACTAAGGAAGGGAAGAAACTGTCTCTGTCTGGCAGTTCTGGTGCTCAGAGCTCTGTAGGTCGGACCATGGCAACAATTCAAAGAGGGAGTGTGCTGGATGTGAGGGGTCCAGAGTGATTGTGCCAGCCCTTTTGCTCACTCTGGATGAGTACAGTTCCTGGAGAGAAGGGAGGGTTGTACCAATAATTCGCTCAGCAATCCGGACTACCCTCTGTAGTCTTCTGAGGTTAGATTTGGTCGCTGAGCTGAACCAGACAGTTATAGAAGTGAAGAGGACGGATTAAATGATGGCGGAGTAGAACTGTTTCAACAGCTCCTGTTGCAGGTTGAACTTCCTCAGCTGGCAAAAGAAGTACAACCTCTGCTGGGCCTTTTTAACAATGGCGTCTATGTGAGTGTCACACTTCAGGTCCAGAGAAATTGTGGTGCCCAGAACCTGAATGACTCCACTGCAGTCACAGTGCTGTCATGATGGTGAGTGGGGGGAGTGCAGGGGGGTTTCTCCTGAAGTACACGGTCATCTCCACAGTTTTTAGATGTTGAGATCCAGGTTGTTGAGCCTGCAACAGACAGCCAACTCTTAACCTCCTGACTCTAAGCAGACTGTCACTGCTCATGAATGGGCCGGATGAGTGTGGTTGTCGTCTGCAAAATGCAGGAACTTGAAAGAGGGGTCTTTAGGGTGCAGTCATTGGGGTAGGGCAGAAGAGCAGGGGAAAGAAAAACAAAACCCGAGGAGCTCCAGTGCTGTAATACGGTGCGGATGTGTATTTTCACAGCAATCACTAGCTGCTGTCTGTCTGTTAAGGAAGCTGTGATCCATGACGACGGAGGTGGAAGCAAAAGGTGAGCCAGCACCAGTTTTTTCAAAGACTTCAGACCACAGACGTTGAGCCACAGGCATGTAGTCAATTAGTTCGTAATTTTGGATTTCTTGGGAGGGGGATGATTGGTGGAGCGTTTGAAGCATATGAAGGTCTTCGACAGCGCCAGGATTGTTGAAAATCTGTTGTTGGAAGATGGGGGCAATGGTCAGCACAAGGGATGTAAACAGACTGGTGTAAAACAATTTGGGCCTGGTACTGTTTATTTTGGTCCGGAAGGACCTGGCGCACTCGCTCTTCCGATCTGAATTGCAGGTGTGGGGGAGAGGGGGGTTTCTAGAGGTGTGAATGGTTGTGTGGAGAGGAGTTCAGGGCAGGTGTGGGGTGTTTTTTCAAACCTTCAGTAGAACTCGTTCAGATCGTCTGCAAGTTGTTGATTCTCCACAGTGCTGGGAGATGGTGTCTTGTAATTGGTGATTCTTTCAGACTTTTCCACACTGATGATGAGTCACTGGAAGAGAACTGAAATTTTTCAGAATAATTCCTCTTTGCCACTCTGATCTCCGTTTCCAGTGTGTATTTAGCCTGTTTATCCAAGACATTATCCCCCTTCCTGTAAGCAACTTCTTTGGCCTGACGGAGCTGTCTGAATTTTGCAGTGAACCATGGTTTGTCATTGTTGTAGGTAAGGTGAGTCCTGGTAGGAATGCACATATCTTCACAGAAAACTGATATAAGATGTACGTCTTCTGTGAGCTCGTCCAGGTAGGTCGTTATAAGCTGAACCAAACAGTGATCAGAGAGCCCCAAAGCTGATCGTGGAACAGAGTGATATGCATTCTTTATTGTGGGGTAACAGTGATCCAATATATTACCGTCTCTGGTGGGACATGTGATGTGCTGTCTGTATTTTGGCCGTTCACGGGAGAGATTTGCTTTATTAAAATCCCAGAGAATGATTAAAACAGAGTCCAGGTTTTGTTGTTCTATGTCTGCGATCAGATCAGCGAGTTTCTGTAAAGAGGAGCTCACGTGCGCTTGCAGAGGAATGTAGACACTGACGAGAATGAATGAGCAACACTCCCACAGCGAACAGAACGGCTTGCAGTTAATGAAGAACACTTCTAGATCTGAACAGCACATCTTCTTTAACACAGTTACATCTTTACACCACCTCTCACTGATGTAAAATCATGTCCTGCCGCCGCGTGATTTCCGGTGATTCTGCGTAACGATCTGATATGAACAGCTGAAAGCCCGGAGGATCAAAGCGCCCGGAATGAGTCTTGCCACCAGGTGTTCCGTTGAAACACAGAGCAGCAGGTTTGAAAATCCTTATTTATCAGGGGAGCGCAGAAGAAGTTTGTCCGTTTTGTTGGGTAGAGAGCGAAGTTTCGCCAGATGGATGCTAGGCAATGGCGTTTTGAATCTGCACTGCCTGAGCTTGATGAGGGCGCTGGCTCGCTTCCCCCGTATGCGCGTCCTGAAGCGTTTGATCAGCTCCACAGCTCCCCCGACTACAATGTCCAGTAAAACATCAGAATAGTCGAAAACCGGCGAAATTTCGGGTGGTGTGTACTTCCGAATTTCCAGCAATTCGTCTCTGGTGAAACTGTTTGCAGGGTTATAACTAAAGACAGGACAAACTAACAAAAACATAAAAACAACTGCGGAGCACGCCACAGAGGCAGCCATCAGCGTCGGCGCCATCGCAAACTTTAGTTAAAACTTTTATTTTAAAGTACTTTATGTTGTAATGAAGTGCACTTATTTTGATGTTGACTAACATACTAAAGCACAAAGTACTTGATAATTTTAACTGTAGTGTGTTATTCAATATTACATTTAAAGTTAATATTTTTTAAATGTCCTAAATTGCAACTTCATAATTACAAATGTGTAATTACAAATATAATTTAAATACATGGCATGCACGTTTTAATAGAAATGACATTAAAGTGTATTTTAGTTCACCATAAGAATTGCTTAGAGAGCCCAATCCAATTCGAGTGTAAACTAAACGAGCCAATGCACATTGGCATGAGATGATTGCATCTCAGCGTGAGTATAATTAGGCAGCAGGTGCAATGCATACTCAGCTTTTTGCTTCAGAGCCGAGCGACAACATCGTTCTGCTCCTACCAAGCTTCTTTGTGTGTGACGAGTCTAGCGCGCTCTCGGGAGCATTCTGTGTTTGCGGACGACTCTTCAGCAGTGGTCGTTCCTGTGTCAAGTGGTTTGCGCACTTCAGGTTGCACTACCCCCTGTCATGCTGCAAGCGACCATTTCCCCTTTGCGTCTCAGCACGTAAAAGAGCATTTCCCTAAAAGATCCAACTTCTAAAAGAGGACAATAAAGACGGTGCGTCTTGCCAAAAGGACAAGGGATGTCTTTTTAAGAATGCCGTTTCACACGTGCGATGCTGGATGCAGTCGTTACCAGCGCGGGTGATGGTCCGATAGCGCCTCATGGTCTGGGGCATTATTAAACCACTGAGGTGGCGGTTCGCGGAGGAGTCATGTTCCAAATTGCGGGAAAGATGGAAAATCTCGGAGCTGAGGGCAGTTTCGTTTCCTCAAGGGGGCGGAGCTCCGTTGCCGCTGCCGCGATTAGTGTTCGTTCCTGGCGGCACAGCCAGGCTTGGAGACTTCCGAGCGAGTAGCACGAGCGGTCTGATGGATACAGTGGTGGCAAAACTCTCAGGGAATCAACCCTCGGAGGGTCATCGCTCCTTTAAGAGGATTCGCAACCAGTTGAGCGCCAAAGGACC
The DNA here is from genome assembly GCA_018155175.1 of Sinocyclocheilus anophthalmus. Classification (NCBI taxonomy): domain Eukaryota; kingdom Metazoa; phylum Chordata; class Actinopteri; order Cypriniformes; family Cyprinidae; genus Sinocyclocheilus; species Sinocyclocheilus anophthalmus. The sequence goes on from JADLZN010002811.1 coordinate 212,667, forward strand.
GCACTGGGCCCTCTTCAAAGGCGTTACCAGCGGTATTCTGCGGGCTCCTCACAAACGAACCGGATGCGATCACTGCATCGGAGGGAGGCCACGGCACTGAGGAACTGCACGAGGGTGGTCATGATTCGGAATTTCTGGAAAAGATCAGAACCGCTACGGACCTCACGCTCCGAGTGACGAAGGTCACCGCGAGTTCTCTGGGTCATGCGATGTCCACACTTGTGTTCCAGGAGTGTCATCTCTGGCTGTGTCTGGTTGATATCAGGGACTCCGACAAAGTTTGGTTCCTTAATGCCCCTGTGTCCCAGACGGGCATCTTCGGTGACGCTGTCGAGAGCTTGGCCCAGCAGCTCTCGGCTGCACAGGAGCAGACTGAGACTATCCGACATGTCCTGCCCCGGCGGGCAGCTGCTGCCTCCACCCATCCGCCCCCGCCCCACAGGAGCAGCGCCCCAGTACCGGGTGGGTTACGACCAATCTTGGATCGGCGTGTCTTGAACCGGGCCCTTTGCCGGTTACCGTTCAAGATATTGACGCAGAAACGCATCATCGGGTGGATCCGTCCCCGAGACTGGTTTGCAGCAATCGACCTGAAGGATGTGTACTTTCATGTGTCGATCCTTCCGCGCCGCAGACCATTTCTGCGGTTCGGGTTCGAAGGACGAGCATATCAGTGCAAGGTCCTGCCCTCCGGGCTGTCCCTGTCACCCCGTGTCTTCACATAAGTTGCGATGGCAGCCCTTGTTCCCCTGAGAGAACAGGGAGTTCACATTCCCAACTACCTTAGCGACTGGCTCATACTAGCTTATTCTCAGCATCAGTTGTGTGCACACAGGAACTTGGCACTTTTGCACCTCAGCCGGTTGGGCCTTCAGGTAAACTGGGAAAAGAGCAAACTCTCCTGACGCACAGAGGATATCTTTTCTCGGTATGGAGTTGGATTCGGTCAGACAGACAGCACGACTCACAGAGGAACGTGTGCGGTCGGTGCTAGCCTGCTTGAATACTTTCAAGGGCAGGACAGCGGTCCCACTGAAAAAAAACAAAAAAAAAAACTATTTTTTCCGAGGCCATGCGGCATATGGCCAGCTGCGCTGCAGACGCCGCTGGGCTGATTCATAGAGACTGTCAGCCAACTGGCTAATGGCCGGTGTCCGAGGTGGGGTTGTGGCAGTGTCGCTCACAGGTCCAGTTACACCGGCCTGTCGCCAACACTTTCACACAGTGGTCAGACTATGTTTCCTCAGGCGGAGGCCCCTAGGAACAGGTCTCACAGGCTGGGTGTACACAGATGACTCCACAACAGCTGAGGGGGCCACGTACACAGGCATGCAGTGAGGGGATATGGACGGGCCCACAAATGCACTGGAATATCACTTGCTATAGAGTTGTTGCAGTGCACCTTGCCTGGAACCGTCTCAAAAGGGTGCTTGACCCGTCTCAAGGGTCCATCCGAACGGACAACACGGCGACCGTTGCGTACATCAACCGACAAGGTGGTCTGCGCTCCCATCGCATGTCGCAACTTGCCCGCCACCACCTACCTCTGGAGTCAGAAGCATCTGAGGTCACTTCGTGCCATTCACATTCCGGGTCTGCTCAACCATGCGGCCGATGAGCTGTCACGAGCTGCGCTCCCAGGAGAGTGGAGACTCCATCCCCAGACGGTCCAGCTGTTTTGGGGACGTTTCAGAGCCGCTCAGGTAGACCTCTTTGCCTCTCCGGAAACCTCTCACTGCCAGTTGTTCTTCTCCCAGTTGACCAAGGGAACACTCGGCACAGACGCACTGACACAAAGCTGGCCGCAGGGTCTGCACAAGTATGCGTTTCCCCCAGTGAGCCTGGCAGATTCCTCTGAGGAAGGATCTACTCAGAGACGGGGCACCCTGTCCAGACCTCTGGAAACTTCATGTCTGGTCCATGGATGGGACGCGGAGGTTCTGAGTGGCCTAACCCAAGAGGTAGTTGACACCATCACTTTGGTGAGAGAACTGTCTACGAGACATGCTTACACCTTGAATTGGAACCTGTTCGTCGAGTGGTGTTCTTCTCGTCGGGAAGACCCCCGGAGATGCCCGATCGGGGCATCCTTTTTGCAGCATTAGAGTTGGAGTGTTAGACTTAAAGTCTATGTCGCTGCGATTGCTGCTAACCATGACCCCGTGGAAGGGAAGTAGGGAAGCATGATCTGGTCATCAGGTTCCTTAGTGAGTGACGTGACATGTGGCCAAGTATGGTGACCCATATTCGGAATTAGTGTGCACACACTGTTACGACCTACTACACACACAGCAGTGAACACACACACACTTTGAATACACACCCGGAGTAGTGGGCAGCCATTTTTTTTTGCTGCGGCGCCGGGGAGCAGTTGGGGGTTCGGTGCCTTGCTTAAGGGTACCTCAGTCGTGGTATTGAAGGTGGTATTGAAAACGATATTAAAATAAAACTAATTTAAAAATTCAAAACTATAATAACCTTGCATCCAGCTGCTGCTGATCACAGCGTGAGCATAAAAAGGCAGCCAGTGCAACGCATACCAGGTTTTCGCTGAGAGCGCTGTACATTCACTCCCCCCACCCACAATCCCTGCCAGTACGAGACTCAAACCCGCAACCTTTGGGTTACGAGTCAGACTCTCTAAACATTAGGCCATGACTTCCCCAGGGTCCTTAAGAGGTTAAATCCTCCCCGGCCCTCCTCTATACCCTCTTGGGACCTGTCTCTAGTGCTCAAAGCATTACAACAGGGCCCGTTTGAGCCTTTGCAGACAGTCGAGCTAAAGTTTCTTTCAATGAAAACTCTGCTTCTGCTTGCACTGGCCTCCATCAAGAGGGTAGGGGACCTGCACGCATTTTCGGTCTACGATTCATGCCTTGAGTTTGGGCCGGCTGACTCCCAGGTAATCCTGAGGCCCCGGCCCCGGCCCGGCTATGTGCCCAAGGTTACCGCTACTCCCTTCAGGGATCAGGTGGTGAGACTGCAAGCGCTGCCCCCGGAGGAGGCAGACCCAGCCCTAACTTTGCTCTGTCCCGTCCGAGCCTTGAGAGGCTACGTAGACCAGACACAAAGCTTTAGGACCTCAGACCAGCTCTTTGTCTGTTACGGAGGCCGGCAAAAGGGGAATGCCGTCTCTAAGCAGAGGATGGCTACCTGGATTGTGGATGCCATCACCCTGGCTTATCAGGCACAGGGTGTGCCCTGCCCGCTCAGGTTGCGAGCTCACTCTACTAGGAGTGTTGCATCCTCCTGGGCATTGGCTCGTGGCGCCTTGCTGACAGATATTTGTAGAGCTGAGGGCTGGGCAACCCCCAACACGTTCGCCAGATTCTATAGCCTTCGTGCGGAATCCGGTATCCTCCTGTGTTCTCACCTCAAAATGGGTAGAAGCACTGAGAGGCCCAGGCTTCGGGTCGGCTTGCAAAAACCCCTCCAGAGAGTCCATATAGTAGACCCTGTCGAGCTCCTCCATCCCCTCAGCAACCAGACATGGCGGAATGTCTGGCCATGTCTCAGCGAAAACCTGGTATGCGTTTGCACTGGCTGCCTTTTTATGCTCACGCTGTGATCAGCGGCAGCTGGATGCAAGGTTATTATAGTTTTGAATTTTTAAATTTGTTTTTATTTTAATATCGTTTTCAAATTTGCAGTAAAATTCTGTTTAGTTTTTATTCGTTTCATTAATATTGTTGTTAGTTTTAGTTCCGTTTTTATTTTGTGAACGCATTTTTATTGAGTTTTTATATCGTTTAGTTTCAGTTTTAGTTCGTTGGAATTAAAGTTAGCCGAATTAACAGATCACTTAAGACTTAGGCATAAAAGGCAATAAGGCATAATTTAGCCTTAGTGATGCAGATGTCTGCCTGACCACAAAATTAAACACCTATGAGATGGTAAGCTGGGAAAAGTATACAATAGATATGCCAAAATGGAATCCGTCAAGCCTTTTTACTAAAAAAATATAGCAATGCTAAAGTTTTGTGTTGTTTTCAGAAAGGATGCGCGTTCTCGTCTTTTTTTTTTTTCCTTTGGGTTTTAATTGGTTTTTTTTTTAACTTGCGCTGCATGTCTGTTTTTCTTCAAAGCACCGACTTAGAATGCCTAATGTTGGTTTTATTTCTTGTGTTAAATGAGAAAATAAATAATTTTGCCTACATGATGTAGGCTATTTAATGCGGGTGCGGTTCGGGTCGCGACTCGTGGTCTTTATGTCAAACGGGTCTGGTCTGGTACAAAATTTAATTAGTGCTGCTGTCAGATAATGGGTCGAGTGTTCTGTTAAGTACTGCTGCTGCACGTTTACCAAACAGGACCCGTGCAGGACTCTGCTTTAAACTGCTTTGTGTCTCTCCGTCAGATAACCTCATGTGTGCGATGCGCCATTTACAGGTATTTCCCCAAACCCCAAAACACAGCTCATATATTTTTCCGCCAAGGGGTGAGAACGTAATGAGTACTAAAACGATTATTTATTTTTTCTAGAGGTATTTGGAAAGTTTAGCACTCTGTCCGGTTACAAAATCAACTGGGAAAAATCTTGCTTGCTTCCTCTTAATAATATGGCCAAATCAGTCAGACTGCCATGTGATATTCCCATTCAGTCTTCAATTACATACCTGGGCGTTGTCGTTCATCCATCCCTGCATGTTATTCCAGATGCCAATTATCTACAAATTCTAGCCAGGGTAGAACAAGATCTCCAGAGATGGACTTTGATGCCATTATCATTACACGCTAGAATAGCGAGTGTCAAAATGAACGTGTTGCCGCGGATCAATTTTCTCAGTTCCATGATTCCGTTACCTGCACCTAAAAGATTTTGGCACAAACTCAATTCTATGATTCGTAAATTCATTTGGAATGGTAAACAACCAAGACTAAAATTTGAAACCCTGCAGCGGGTAAAACAAAATGGGGGTTTGTCGCTCCCAAACTTTGAATTATACCATAGGGCCTTTCAAATTAGATGTATTCAGGTCTGGCTTAACCCGTTCTCTGAGATTCCCTGGAGGGAGATTGAGGAGAGTTTAGCTGGCAATCACAGATTACAAGATGTACTGTTCTCGGGGCTGAATAACAAACAATGTATGCATTCCTTTGGTCCAATCATGACCAATACTGTAGTCAATTTTAAGTTGATGGAAAAAAATATTCAGTATTCCAATAAGTGGCACACTAATACACCCATTTGGTATAACCATAGCATTCTTTCGGGAGGTGCACCATTTATCTCCAGAGACTGGATGCAGAAAGGCATCTATACACTAAAAGATATTTCGGGACCTAAAGGCATGTTAAGTTTTCAAGAACTGTGTGAACGCTATGGAACAGAAACTTCCTCTTTGTTTTTATATCTGCGCCTAAGATCGGCCATGAAGGCCTATGGAGTGCCCTGGGGGGGAATGCTCCCCTCGCATCCAATTATTACCCGGCTGGATATGACTTTGTCTGGACACTTTACCTCATGGATGTACGGGAAGGTTTTGGAGGCCACATCAAAGGGCTTAGCTATACAGCGTGTATGGGAAAGAGATTGTGAACTTGATGAGGATATCATGAACTGGGGTAGAACATGGCAGAACGTTCTTATTTCATCAAGAAATCCAAATCACCAACTGATTCATTTTAACTTTTGTCACAGGACTTATTGGACCCCACTGAAAAGACATCGTATTGACTCTTCATTCAGCCCCTTCTGCAATAACTGTTCTGATCAACAACTTGGAACCTTTTTCCACATGATGTGGGAATGTGAAAAGGTCAAAAAAATGTGGAATGCAGTATGTACTACCTTATCAAAAATTATTGAGTACCCTATACCGGTGAACCCTGCTGTATTACTATTGAATGATAATTCTGCATTGAGTTTTTCTAAGTTGCAAAAAATGATTTGGCTTGCCGGGTTGACATCTGCCAAAAAATTGTTAGCACAACACTGGCTCCCTCCACATACTTTAGATATGTACAAGTGGCTAATGCAACTTCAAGACATTATTATGTTAGAAATATCCACGGCTCGGGTGAATATGACACAACTTTCTACATTACAGATCTGGACTATAGCTGCTGAGAAGATCTGCAAATACATTTCACAAAACAATGACGTAGACTTAGAATGATGCGAGTTTTTATTTATTTATTTTTATTTATTTTTTCTCTTCTTCACGGAATCCGTTTCAGGAACCCGTGACTTTTTGCTGTTAACTTTGTTATGTATTCAAGGTGCCCCCATTGTAAGAGACCGCAGGGTTTAGAGGGAGGGTGGGGGGAGGGAGGGCTGGATGATGTTGAATTGAGATGTTACATTGTTTTCATTCTGACTTGTTTGCTAATAATAAAAAAAAAAAACGATTATTTATTTTTGAAAGTATTATTTTATTTCAGTTAGTTTGTAATACAATGTTGTTTTTAAAGTTTTGTTCTTAGTTTAGTTTTTGAATATTTTGATTTTTTTTTATTTTATTTCAGTTTACGAAATTGTTTTTCATCAATAGTCTTAGTTTTAGTTTTCATTTACGAAAATAACCTGGGCTGGATGCAATCATTGCATGCCAATGTGCATTGGCTCGTTTGGTTTACACTCGAAGTGGATTGGTCTCTCTAAGCGAGATCCCAATTCGTCGGTCACCGACGTGACGTCTCCGTTCCCTCCTTCAGGGAACGAGGGTTACATACGTAACCGAGACGTTTATCATAAATGCTTGTCAGTAAATTCAGCAGTAACTTTAACTATATTTCAAAGACAATAGAATTAATTATGAAATTACTTATAAAGATGTATTTAGGATTATTAAGTGGGTTAAAAAAAGCAGATAATTGCATTTAATATAAATGTAAACTATAATATATTTAATGAATTATTTTATTGCAATTAACTTGCATTAAATATTACAGTAAGTATTTTAAATTGTATTATTTCCGTAATAAACAATCTTGTTAAATGTATGCTAAAGTGTACTTCTTTTTCACAAGGGTATATTTTTCTCTTTGTCTCTCTCTATTTCTAACAGGCCATAAGACAAAGTCCTGCCAGGTCTGTGTGGGACTGACCAGTCGGCAGGAAGATGATCGGATTCAGCAAAAATGCAGATTTGGCCCGAGAGAGAGAGAGAGAGAGACAGCGAAAGAGACAGCGTGAGGCTCATGGAGAGAATAGCGCAATGAATAACAGTCTCTGAGAGTCTGGGAAGAGTTGGCTCCCTTTCCTCCCCCACAGGGATGTGAAGGGATGATGCTGCTCTAGAGCTGGACGTCTCCCGATCCCTACAGGTAGCAGAGATCATATCCACTTCACCTCAAAGGGCTGAGATGAATTAATCTGAAATTAGTACAAATTGATGACATAAGGCTCTGCTTGGGGCCCATGCATATAAATGTAGGCATTTATGCCAAACTACATCAAAATACAGTGGGGCCCAATAAATCTACACTGAAAAAAAAAA
>JADLZN010002812.1:0-15506 GCA_018155175.1 Sinocyclocheilus anophthalmus
TGAAGACCCGAGACAAAATCTAGCGAAACATGGGACCAGGGTCTCGAAGGAACCAACAGTGGCTGAAGAAGACCCGCAGGGGGGCGATTGGAAGACTTAGAAACAGCACAAACTGACCAGGCCAAAACAAATAAACAAATGTCCCAAGCCACACCTGGCCACCAGAACCATTGTTTAACAAAAAACATGGTACGACTCACCCCAGGATGACAGGCTACATTGGAACAATGAGCCCATCGGATGACGTCGGACCTTACAGACTCTAGCACAAACAACCGACCCGGTGGGCACCCGGACGGGGGCGTTACCCCTTGAAAGGCCGTGCGGACCTTTGACTCGATCTCCCACGTGACCGCAGAAATAAAAAGTCTCCTTGGCACAATGGGGTCGGGCATGGACGGGCGCTCCGAATGATCAAAAATACGGGATAACGCATCCAGCTTGATGTTCTTAGAACCAGGACGGTAAAAAATGGAAAAAATCGAATCGGCCGGAAAAAAAAAAAAGAGCCCACCGAGCCTGCCTAGAATTCAATCTTTTAGCGGATTTGATGTATTCAAGATTCTTGTGATCCGTCCAGACCAAAAAGGGCAGCGCCGACCCCTCCAACCAGTGACGCCACTCACCCAAGGCAAATTGGACTGCCAAAAACCTCTGTACCAATATCATAATTTACGTTGGCGTGAGGACAACCGGTGAGAAAAATACGCGCAGGGGTGCACCTTGCCGTCCGTGGGGGAACGCTGTGATAGTACCCCACCAACTCCCACCTCTGACGCATCAACCTCCACCACAAACTGACGTGTAGGATCAGGGGCTATGAGAATGGGAGCTGAAACAAAGTGGCTCTTGAGGTTGGTAAATGCAGCTTTGGCTGCATTAGACCACCTGAACGTAGTCTTGGTGGAGGTCAAGGCAGTCAGAGGAGTGGCTAGTTGGCTAAAATTGCTAATAAAACGCCGGTAGAAATTGGCGAAGCCCAGAAACCTCTGCAGGGCCTTGTGGGAATCTGGGGTTGGCCAATTCACCATAGCCTGAACCTTCTCAGAATCCATGCGCACCCCCTCGGCCGAGATGATGTACCCCAAAAAAGGAACAGACGGTGCATGGAAAGCGCATTTCTCCGCCTTACAAAAAGCCCATTCTCTAACAGCCTCTGAAGCACTCGTCTGACGTGCAGAACATGTTCCTGGAGAGAACGAGAAAATATCAGTATGTAATCCAGGTAAACATAAATGAACTGATCAAGCATATCTCTCAGAACGTCATTAACGAGTACCTGGAAAACCGCGGGAGCGTTGGAAAGACCAAAAGGAAGAACAAGATATTCAAAGTGCCCCCTGGGGGTATTAAAAGCAGTCTTCCATTCATCCCCCTCCCTTATGCGAACCAAATGATAGGCATTGCAAAGATTAATTCGTGAAAAAGTGAACGCCCACTGCGACGCTCGAAAAAGCCAGACGGACATCAACCGAGTAAGGGACAGTTTTTTTTTTTTTTTTTTTTCTTCAGTGATGGCGTTTAAAGCCCGGATATCAATACAGGGTGAAGAGAGCCGTCCTTCTTTTTCCACGAAAAAGAACCCGCACCGGGCGGAGATTGAAGAGGGGGGATGATCTTGGCTTGCTACAAGAATCAGAAATATATTTCTCATAGCCTCCCCCTCCGGATTGGAGAGGTTGAAAGATAACTGCCCTAGGCGGAGACTACCTGGTATTAAATCTATAGCACAGTCATAGGGACGATGAGGAGGTAGAGAAGCAGCCCGAGACTTATTGAACACTCCCCTCAGATCAAGGTACTCATGTGGCACGTTAGACAGGTCCGAATGATCCTCCTGAAACAGAACAGACAACGGGAGAACACGCGGACAATAAACAGGTGGCATGACAATTCTCGCTCCAACCCAGTACAGTATCGTTAACCCAATTAATGTGAGGGTTATGGAGGACCAGCCAGGGATGACCCAGCACTAACGGAGCAGTGGGCGTGTCTGTGAGGAGAAAGTGAATGTCCTCAGTGTGTTGACCCAAATTGATGAGGTCTTAATGGTGCAGTGGCGTGAGTGACGGAAGGTAAGGCCTGGCCGTTGAGTTGAAGCATAGAGACGGGCTGAGAAAGCTCCACCATAGGAATCTGGAGGGACCGAGCGAACCCAATGTCCAAAAAGTTCCCCTCTGCTCCAGAGTCCACTAACGCCTCACAGTCATGATAAACAGACCGAACCTCCAGTCTCACTGAAAGATGAGTGCTGGAGTAAGAGGATTTGTGTTCCTTAATGGCACCCATCAATAACCTCCCACCTACTGACGGGCATTGTCTTTTGCCGGACACCGTGCTGCGATGTGTCCGGGACCGCCACAGTACAAGCACACTCCCTCTCTTCTGCGTCTCTGCCTCTCCTGTAATGGGAGACGGAACCTTCCCACCTGCATGGGCTCGGAGTCTGGAAGAGGGAAAACAGTCTTAAGTGACGGTAATTGGTTCTGTGAGGCGAACGGCGGTTCTCGGAGTTGTCGTTGATCCCGCCTCCGCAATCGGGTGTCCACCCGAATGGCTAGAGCTATGAGTTCGTCCAGCCCGGACGGTAACGCTGATGAATCCATCTCATCCTTAATCTTATCACAAAAATCCGATAGGCCAAAGACCGAAAAACCTGTGCCCAACTGGGCCTCTGCATTTCCACCCACAACTCTGCGCCAAATGTGCGGAAACTCCAGATTGAATAAGTCCGTAAGATGCCTGTTCCTTGACGTAAAACTCGGGGAAGGAGAGTACGTGCGCTTCACGGCCCGAAGCAGCAATGATCGAAAGAACCCTCCGTCAATGACTCCTCGGAGGAAAAAGCCTGGGAAAAGCCGAGCAAAAAACACAGGACAATCTCCGGTTCCCACACAGTGAGATTTCCCCAGTTAGCGGCTCGAACCGAGAAGCAACTGTTGATGACGACGCCACTTTAGGGCACTCCTCGTGGAAAGCGGAGGTGAGAGGGAAACATAGAGTGAAAACATTTCGACCAACAAAAAGGAACAACATAAATTGGGGTTCCCGGGAATTAAAGGATGGGGTGGTAACCGAGGTATCAAGTAGGGGTGCGGACACTGGAAACCCACACGCTACGGTGAAAATGAAGAAATGGCTGGTTGCATGAGCTGCAACCCGTAGCACCTATTTTTTTTCCAAAGGGATGCTGGCTCTGGGTGTGAGACTCAGACAGCTGAAATCCACCAGAGGTCTGGAAGAGCCCGACCCGTGGCCATCATCTGATTCGCCTGATGCCCATGCGGGTATTAGGTTTGGGACAAAAACAGGTCTCTGAGCTTGCCGCACATCGCTGGAACCATGGAGTACAGGTGGTGCGTTGTCATGGCAGAGAAGAGTCAGGATCCAAGTGTGAGTGCAAAGGTAAGGTTTATTCAGTAATCACAATAACGGAGACACAAAGAGATAATCCTCGGGTCCTGGTCGGAATCAGAGCTCCACAGAGAATCCCTTCAACCACTGCGTTGGACCAAACCAAGGAGAAGGCTGAAGATCCATACCCAGACTGAGCGAGAACTGGAAACAGAAAACTGACAGGGAGACAGGAACATGAGAATAACAAACACACAAAAAAACATTGAACGGAGAAGGGTGGCCTATAAGGGGCGACGTAACACAGTTGCAGCTGGCACACGCTCTGATTGAGCACCAGCTGCAACCACTAACGAAATGACGTACGCACATACAAGCACATGACAAGATGCAGAAAGACCGTCCGGACCCATGAACCGTGACACTAACAAGGTCTGTTCAACCATCCTGATTCTAGTTCAAGCACTGCTGTCTCCCAAAGAACAGGACAGAAGTGTAGAGGTGATGTGAGGCATTTTTTCAGTAAAAATACATTCTAAAATACAGGGGTTCAAGCGTGAAACTCTGAAACCCTATTGTAAATGTAAGGACTTTTGTATTATTACATTTCTATCGTTTAGACCAAACCATAAGGCCTAAAGACTTGAAAATCGGTGAAATCGTAGTGCTCAATTTGGGTACACAATGGCATTGACTCGTTCCGATCGGCCCAAGAGGATACAGTGCAAAAAACAAGAAATGTTGACATTTTTGACCGTAAGTCCTGAACTGTTTGTTATAGACTTAAAGGGGTCATATGATGCGATTTCAATTTTTCCTTTCTCTTTGGAGTGTTATAAGCTCTTGGTGCAAAAAGAAGATCTAGAAAGTTGCAAAGACTCAAAGCTTTCAAACAAAAATCCAAAGGACTATTCTTTATAAAAAATGAAAGGGTCAGCTACGGCCAACCTAAAAACACGCCCCCACATTACCTTACCTACAACTATGTGGGAAGATTTGCATAACGCCGCCTAAATGTTCACACAAAGAAAGAAGGCACAACTTTTATTCTCGCTGTAGTATTGTTGTTGCCGCCGCCATGTCATGAAGGCGCTGTGTGTTTCATTGTGAAAGTGAAACTACTTTGTTTGACCTTCCAAAAGAGGAACGATAATCGCTTCGGTGTCATGCAATCGGGCTGAATCACGTGCAGGATTGCTGAGGAAATAGTAACAAACTTTGCGCTGTGGAATCACCGGATCGGCCTATTCAACCGTGGCCGAGCGGAGTCCAGCCTGGGGTCGTCACGTGTGGTTGCCACAAGCCCTCCGGATGCTCCTTCTTCGAATCCGCCGCCTCTGCTCACTCTATCCGTCCGGCCGTTCCTCACTTTATTCCCCCGGCCTCTGCTCACTCAAGGCCACAGTGTGTGACACTGTGTTTCGTTGTGAAAACGAAACTACTATGTTTGGCCTTCCAAAAATGGGCACGACTAGAAGGGACTAACAATCTGGGAGAGTAGACTACAATGGATGAGCGTTAAGACTCAAAATACGTAAGTAAGTTTTTTATATTTAAAGATTTTTATATTTTATATATTTAATGCAAGTTTTTTGAGCAGTGTAGAGTAGAGCTTGTTTGTCATTTCTCCGATCACAAAAGCAGACATGGTTTTATGTTTACGCGGCAACGATGCAACGCAAACGCATAAAAAGACAGTATAAGTCAATATAACCCATAATTATGTCCCCACTGGATACAACAAATGCCTCGTTATGATAATGGGTTTTCATGGTTTGTTGAAATCAATTGCTCCGGCCCAGGACAGGGCATCAAAAGTATGGTAAGGGGCGTTACATTTCCGACACGTGTTTGTGGTATTCGGCCAATCACAATGCACTGATAGCTGGCCAATCAGAGCACACCTCCTTTTCAGAACGATGAGCTTTGTAAAAAATCGATGCGTTTCAGAAAGGCGGGCCCTAAGAGGAGAAACATAATAGATACCAGTATGTTTTTTTTTTTTTTTTTTTAAAAATTTTTTATTTTTTTTTTTTTATTTTTTTTTTTTTTTTTATTTTTTATTTTTTTTTTTGTTTTTTTTTTTTTTTGGTTTTTTTGTATCTTTTGTGTTTGTTTTTTTTTGTTAGTTTTTTTTTTTTGTTTTTTTTTTTTTTTTTTTTTTTTTTTTTTTTTTTTTTTTTTCTATTTATTTTTTTTTTTTTTTCTGGAACAAAATAATGATGTTTTGATAACTTAACACAACATAAACACTTCTACACCAAATAAACAAAAAATAATGATTACTTTTTAGGACAGTTAATATGACCATTTAAAAACAAAAAATATATGTTGGGATGTTGCGAGGATAAATCAAGAGTTTATCAAAACATTCAGGCATGGGTCACTTTTATGGTTATAAGGAATGAGATATTTTCATCAAACTTGGCACCTTTATGTATGGGCTCAATTTGAGAACTGCCGTAAAAAATCTGAAAAGAGTCATTTGCCTCTTTGATTTAAGTGGCTTTGTAAATAATACATAATGCATTTTTATGCGCACAATTAAATCTCTTAAAGCATCTAACCCCTAATAATTACTGTTTGCAGCTATATTTTGTAATTATTTTTGCAGTTCCATTCAGTTTCACCTTTAAATATCCATATAAATGTTTAAAAGTCAATGTTACCTGTCAACATTGATCATTATTTGAAAATATTACAATAACAAACTGTAGAATAATATGACTAATAATAAAAAGGATAGTAGCAAAATTTTGATTATAAACAATACCTAACATTACCATTGTTTACAATTAGTTTCACTGATATGGGGGAATTTAGACATTACAGTATTACATATGAAAGATGGACATTCATGTTGAGATTTGCTAATGATTGTTTTAACAGTGTGCTAAGTTAGTAGTTTTAATAAAGTTGAACTTTAAGTGAGCACTAGATGAAGCTCATTTAATTTAAATGTAAAAAGGTGGAAATAAGTGTGCCGTTCACAAACTTCACTAATATCAGCCAACATGATTGTGCATCCCTATTTAAAATCTATAGTTTCTGCCAGTAAAAAACATATGAAAATATTGTGCAAAAGAGAGATATTTGCAGGATATACTGTATTTACACACTGTAAAAAATGATTGTGATTTTAACAGTAAAAGACTGTAAAAATGCTACAGTAAAAACCTGTTAACTGGTTAACAGTAAGTTTCCATACTATATTCAGTGAATAAATGAAATTACATTTAATGTAATTTTACAGTAAAATACTGTTAAAATACGGTATTTTGAAGTGAAAAAGAAAAATCATTGTATAACTTACAGTGACAAACCGTAAATTGACACTCCATATTTGATGCTTTTTTTGTTGAAATAACATATTTCTTCTTAGTTTTTTCTTATTAGTTGTGTACATTAGGGTTTAATCTTACATCTAATGTTGTTAAATTAATGTTTATTGCATTATTTCAGTATCATGTGTGTCACCATGATGGGGTTTAGTGTTAATGTGAATGACACTGTGCACCTTCTATACATAAGTATTGTCCTCCTCAGCTCGTAGAAAAGCTGTTTGTGATTGAGCTTTGGTTCATCATGTGACTTTATCATCACCAACAGTTTTTGGTGGTTATCAGTTGCATTACAAAATGGTTCAAAAACAGATAATATAGTACTCAAATATGTTGATTTATTAACATTACATCAGTTAATGAAATACAGTACTTTATTGTGAATTTAAGTCTGTAAAACCTAAAATGTTGCTACCATATTTTTTACGGTGAAGTTCTGGCAACCACAGCTGCCGGTATTTTACCGTAAATGTCACAGATTTTTTTTTACAGTGTATTGCATCAGACCTGAACCCTTGAGTTTATAAGAAATATATTTTATTTGCTATATAAACAAAGAAGTGAAAGAAGTCCGTAATATCATTGATTTGAAAACCCAAGGTCTGCATAGGTTCCTTTCTCTTCTTAATAATGCATTGCCCTTTGTTGCTTGGAAACATAACGCAATAGACTGACCTGAGAATTCAGCAGCTGCTCATTGTGATGTGTGCCTGTGTGTGTCACAGTAACTGCAAACACAAGGCAAAGGTGTCTAACTACCAATCTGCTGACACTGATCCGATATACTCAGCTGGACACATTTGCTTGTGGTTGTGATTTCCAGATGCTTCATATCATTCCAGGCTGAATTAACCGCTTTGTGCAAAATTAATTTTGACATAACCTACTATCTTATGTGTCTGAAGAGGAGAGGGAGGGAGATTAGTTTATTCCTGTGACGGGGACAAACAGGCCGAGGAGTCTGCAGCTAGTGAAGTGAATCATGAAATACACAAACAAGCAAAGTTGGATGGATAAACACTGAAAATGGAAAGAGAAAGACAAGAACATGCATCACCGGACAGGGCAGGACAACAATATAAGACATGAAAAAGATGAGAACAGGAGACAGAAAATCTGAGCACTGATAAATTATTGTAAGCTCAATATCTTCAGTCAGTTTCGTGAACCGACACACTACTAAACTAATATATTTTATGAGAAGGCTTTGCAGGAAACAAAGGCAATCATATTGTTTCAAATTAAACCCTTTTAAAGCCTGATTTACTGTAGTCTATTATTGTAATAAACTACAGCAGGATTGCAGCTGCAGAGTATTGAATTTACTCAAACTAATCTAACTCGCTACCAAAAAAAACTGTATCATTATTTTGCATAATAAAAACATGTTTTTATAGATATTTTTACACTTCAGACAGATACAAAACGAACCTTTCAAACCTTGAAAACTCTCAAACTTTGATAATGGCATCATATAAAGAATGAATCAATATTGCACTCCAAAAACACACATACAGCATCATATGTAATTCTACATTTTGTTCCAGCACATGATCAGTAATTTATAGTGTTTTCATAACAAGACCGGTCTACACATCTGACCTCAGCCTTCAATCTAAAGACAACAATCAAAACTCCTCATTTAAACTTCAAATGTTGATCTGGTGGGGGCGACCTTTATTTACAAACTCGATCATGTATGCGCATTTGGTATGGTTACTCAATTACAAATAACGGCGAAGCTAAAACATAAATCAAATACAATTTTTTAAGTAACTATGAAAGATACACATTACTTTTTAAGTTGTACAGAGAAAGTAAATCTGAGTTACTTGTTTTCCCATTTAAGTTGAAAAACAACTGGGACACCCCCAGCTCTCCTGTCCCCTATGGAAACTCAGTATACAGTAACGTTCTGAGTGCCTAAACATGATGTTACTCAGGGTAGTTTCTACACTGTAAGAAAAAAGGTTATCCGTACAATTTAGCTGTCCAGGAAAACGGTCAAGCTGGGTTTCCAGAATTTTACCGGGGGGTCAAAATACGGTAGCAATGTTTTAGGTTTATGGTTTTAACCGTGGGTAGGATGTACAGGATTAAATACTGTAGATTGTATTATCTGATAGTAATAGTTAATATAGACAACCGAGTCTTGAAAGTACTGAATCTGTTTTTAGGCCGGTGTAGGATACACTGATAACCGCCGCAATCAAAGGAGTGATGGAGAAAGTCCATGTGACCGAAAGCCCATCACAATCGCTTTAGATATAACATATATAAAGGTAGCCCATGGTTACATTCAGACAGACGGACCAAAACGCGTCCAGTCATGTGAACGGCGAACATGAAGAGCTGAAATAATGCAATAAACATTCTTTTAACAACATTAGGTGTAACATACAGCCCTAATATACAAACTGATAAGAAAAAACTAAGAAGAAACATAGTTATTTCAACAAAAAAACATCTAATTTGAAATGTAATGCAGGGAATTCTGAGAATGTTAATTTATGGTTATTTACTGTAAATTATACTGTCTTTTTTACTTGCAAAAACGGTATGCTACCGTAAAATTTATGTCCAATACACGTAATGTCCAATACAGTTTTTCACCGTATATAGTAGAGGAATTTACCATTAACCATTTAACAGAATTTTACTGTAGCATTTTTACAGTCTTACCGTTAAATTCACTGTCATTTTTTACAAGGGTAGACTACATGTGCATGTGCATTATTCATCCCCTCACAAAAAAACGGTGTCTAACAATTGTGCTTTGTTTTTTTTTTATTGCTGAAGAGTATTTTTTCTGCGTTCTACTGTACAGACGTGATTTTACTTTTGCCTGAGGTTTATTCATTACACTTTTTGGTGTTAAAGGGCTTTTATATTTGCTATAAATAGAGAGGCGTGTGCGTATATTTAAAAATTACCGCGAGTAACAAACAAAAGTAATGTAACGCATTATTTTCCATAAAAGTAACTAAGTAACGTAATTAATTACTTTTTTAGGGAGTAACATAATATTGTAATGCATTATTTTTTAAAAGTAACTTTCCCCAACACTGTCAGTATCTGGAAACCAAAGGATGAAATTCAGAAGAAGCGCACGTTCGTGGAATAAACCCTCTCGGGGACTACAAATTCATGCTTTATGTTTAAAACGTTAAAGTGTCTCAGAAATGCATCATATCTGGTTTTCATGTGAAGATATGTTGATGGAGGATGTTGGCTTACCTCTGTGCGCACGCACGCAGGACAGCCCGAGCGCGAGCAGCATCAGAATCAATTTTCGTTTCATTGTAGTACAACTCCTCTGGTCCTTCTGTTCTTCCTGATCTCTCTCACACTTACACAATAAGAACATTCAATGAGAGGTTCAAAAACACGTCTAAATTAAACAGCAGAACCAATAAGAGTCAGTGTAGGTGCGATGCGAGAGAGAGAGAGAGAGAGATAGGAGCGAGAAGAGAGAGAGAGAGGATTAAAAATCATTTATTTTATCACAAATTACCTCTCATACAAATTCACAATAGTAATTCTCACAAAATAAAAAATTAAACATTCAAGAACAACTGACCCTCAAAAACCACACATAAGATGTCTTTAAAACACCAAATATCACAAAAAACCAATTCATTATTAACAAGTTTATAATAGGCAAATTCGATTTTTATTCTTCCACCTACTAACTTTCTAAACATCATATCCACATCAATAGTTGCAAGTTGTTTTCCTTTATTCTTTCTCGTTTTCCATATCGCTAATTTAGCTGTTCCCAACAGATAATTTAATAAGCATGTCATCCTTCTCATTGAATACCTATACTTAACGCCCCCTATAAATATTTTATCTGAAAATTGCTCATCAAATTTTTCAAACAAATCCTTGAGAGAATTAAAAAGATCATGTAATCTTCCACATTTTAAAAACAAATGTTCTAAGTCTTCTTGTTTTCCACAAAATCTACATTCACCACCCACTGCTGAATTCAGGTGCTCCACATGTCTGTCTGTAGATCTGCTGTTCTCTTCTCTATGGGAGGCTTTTACAGGGCTCTCCACCTGTCCCTCACAAGGAAATCTGATCCTAACAATCTTGGCCACTTTGAAACTTTTATTCTCTTGAGAAAATTTTGATGTATGGCTTTTACTGAAGAATCGTAAATTGCTTTCTTTGATGTTGATTCAAAATAGTCCAGCTGAGGTGTTTTAAAAGACATAATCGAGTCCATATTTACTTCCACGCTCTCCTCAAGTATAACTGGAGACACTTTGATTTTTAGAAATTCCTTTTCTGTATCTCTTAAGTCCATCGACCGACCTCTTTTAATGTACTCTCTGTGGCCACTTGGTAAGACACTCCAAATCTCCTCTATCAGTTTTGATACAAGACGTTCAGATTTCAATCCTGTCATTTCTTTAAGGATACCAGCCGGCTTCCACCCATCATCATCCAAGAGGTGTCTCAGTTTTACAATCCCATTTCGCTTCAAAACTGTAGATACACTTACTGAAGACAAAAGTCTTGTTTGGATCATTGGATTAAAAAATAATGGTTCCTCCAGAACCCAGTGTCTTGTATCATCACTACTCCGGTCCACTTTAAAAACTGTTTTCCAGGACTGTAACATTGACTTATAGAAGGGAGTGATCTCTGACAAACTCACTTTATCCAAGTCCATTATGAACAAATGTTTATCCAAACCGAGTCCACCTGCGTTCTTCAAAATTAGTCTTGCAGTATGGGCCCAAGCTTAGTCTTTGTGATATAAAAGTCTTTGTGCTGCTTGTATCCTGTAAGCTGTCAACCGACTTCTCACATCCACCAGCCCTTGACCTCCTTCATGGACAGGTAAATAAATTGCTGCAGCATGAATCCAGTGTGCCCCACTCCAAAAAAAATTCACGATTGTCCATTGTATTTTACAAACCAACACAACTGGAGGCTCTATAACAGTCATTTTATGCCACAGTGTCGAGGCTGCCAAGTTGTTAGTGACCAAGACTCGCCCTCTGTACGACAATTGTGGTAATAGCCAGTTCCATTTAGACAATCGGGCTGACACCTTCTCCAGCAATCCCTCCCAGTTTCTTGTCTGAAAATTTTCATTCCCTAAAAAAACACCTAATGCTTTTATCCCTTCTCTGCCCCATTGTAAACCACATGGTAGTTTTGGAGGTCCTACATCTTCCCACTTACCAATAATGTATCCCTCACTTTTCCCCCAATTCACTCTGGCTGAGATGCCTTGTCAATTCCCAATAATTGTCGTTAAAACGTTTTACATCATCTTTGGCCCTTTATAAACACGGTAACATCATCAGCATACACTGACAAGGATTTAAATGTACTCTTTAAATCTGGAATTGAAATTCCAGTTAGTTCCTTTCTTAATCTGCACAAAAATGGTTCAATTACCAGACTATATAACTGTCCAGAAAGTGGACATACTTGTCTGATACCCCTGGACATCATTATAGGTGCACTCAAACCACCTCTAGCTTTGACCATAACAAATGCATTAGAATACAACAATTTTATATAAGATATAAAAGTCTCACCAAACCCAAATTGTTTCAATACAGTGAAAAGATAATTATGATCAACTTGGTCAAAAGCTTTTTCTTGATCAAGCGAAAGAATCCCTAAATTAAAATTATTACTTCGATTAAAATCAATCATATCACGCAATAAAAATAAATTATCCATAATTGATCTATCTGGTATACAATAGGACTGGTCTCTATGAACTATTACATGTAGATATTTTTTAAGTCTATTTGCTAACACCTTCGAAACTATTTTGTAGTCTGAACATAACAACGACACTGGTCTCCAGTTTTTTAATAATCCCAAATCTCCTTTTTTTGGAATTAAAGATAGAACTGCTCTACAACAACTTGTGGGTAATGTCTTTCTTTTGATGCAATCCATCAGCAGTTCATTAAAATCCTGTCCAAATAATTCCCAAAAAGCCTGATAGAACTCCACAGGTATACCATCCACTCCTGGGGATCTTCCAGGAGATAATTGTCTCATTGCATCAGTGAGCTCTTGCAAAGTTATTTGTTCATCCAGTGATTTTCCTTGTTCATCTCTCAGCTGAGGCAGATCACAAAGCAATTCAGCAATACTTCCAGAGTCACAATTCTGAGCACTATATAAACTGGAATAAAAATCTACTGTCATTTTCCTAATTTCCATAGGGTCAGAAGTTACAGTTCCATCAGGACGTTTTATGTGGCACAACTGTTTTTGTTGAAAACCTTTCTTTTCCAGATTAAAAAAGAAAGCACTAGGAGCATCCATATCTTTAATTGAGCAAAATCTTGATCTTATAAGTGCTCCTTTTACCTTTTCTTGTAAAAAATATCCAAGGTCTTCTTTTTTCTTATTTAACCTTTCATTATTCACAGTTCCCTTATTATTCAGAAAGTCTTTTTCCAAAAGTGCAATATCTCTTTGTAAACTTTTAACTGTTGTTTTCATCAATGCAGTAGAAAATGAAGTATAGTTTTGACAAAAAATCCTGATATTTGCTTTACCGACATCCCACCACTGACCAAGATTTTCAAAAGTATCTTTCTTAAGCTTCCACTTATCCCAAAAAAACTTAAACTTTTCACAGAAACTATTGTCTTGTAACAATTTGACATTAAAATGCCAAAAATAGCAAGGTTTAACCACTTTTTTAAAATTGAAATCAAAAGTAATCATATGGTGATCTGAAAACCCACATGGCAAAATAGAAACATTTATTACCTTATTATTCCAAATCTTCCCCAAGTAAAAACGGTCTAACCTTGCAACACTCACTTGATTATCTGATACTTTTAACCATGTATATTGTCTAACTCCAATGTTTCTACTTCTCCACAAATCTATTAAGTCAAACTCATTTATAATTTTTAACAACTCTATGCTTGATTGATTATGAGGCTCCTCTCCATTCCTATCAACTATAAAATTGGTTGTGCAATTCCAATCACCCCCAATTACCATGCACACGTTATCATCAACCTTCTGAATGACTGATCTCAATTCCATAAAAAAAACCACACGCTCATGTCCATTATTAGGAGCATATACATTGATTAAAACAAATGTTATTCCTTCAAACTCTACTTTAGTTAAAAGTGCTCTTCCTTCTACAATTTCCTCCACTGATAAAATATTTACATTCATTTTTTTGGAAAAAAGAATAGCTACCCCAGCACTTGTATTTGTTCCATGGCTAAGAACATACTTCCCTTCCCACCACATACCCCACTGAGTCTCATTATCATTACTTGTATGTGTTTCTTGCAAAAAAACTATATCAATTTTTTTAACAAACTCAGCAATCATGGCTAATTTATTCCTATCTCTGCCCCCATTTATATTAAAGGAACCTAGTTTTAAAAGTTCCATAGAGAAATAGAAATAAAGAAAGATTGATAGAAACAAATATAGGAAGTAAAGTACTAGATTCACCCTGTGCATTTGAAACGTTTTTTATTTTTTCAAAGTTCGTTTTTCTTTCCGTAATTTGGCTAGAATCTTCTTCAATCTAAACCTCTTCTTCTTACATAGGGCTTCATAGCTAACAACTTTCTGCATTGACACCACTGACCATATAAATTTGTCTATATCCGGAAAAAAATCCTTCACCTCAACAGTTTTTCCAAAAGTCAAATCCAAAAAATCATTAATCTCTTGCACCGAGTATATTTCATCTATGTTCTGCGACCCAAACTCAGACATGTCAGATAACTCAGACAATGTATCATCATCCTTCATTCCATAATCCTCACTTTTTTCAACATCTGATCTTTCAGTATTTTCCATACTAACCACTTCACAAGGAACACTTTCACTTACTTTCTCTACCACTGTGATTATACTATGTTCCAAGACCTCATGTTCCTCTACCATATTCATTGTTGTATCTTCTTTGTTTTGATTTTCGTCTGCGCTTTCACATGATTCATCATTTTGAGCTGTACTCTCCTCTTCAGGCTGAGGCTGCATCGTTGTATTGTTTACCTTAGTTACAGATACACCACTAGGCCCTGCAGCCTCCTCAATAGGCTGGACTCTACGCGGGCATGCCAACTTTTTGTGCCCAATATCTCCGCACTCAAAACACTTTAAGCTACCTGTATTAACATAGAGCATATATGATTTCCCTTCATGTACTACTCTGAAAGACACATCTAATTCTGGCACATTCAAAAACATAAACACCTGTCTCCTAAAAGACATCACATGTTTCAGTGCTTCATTTTTACATCCTAATGGGATCGTTTTAATCGCACTAGCACATTTACCATACTGAGCTAGTGCACGGTCAATATCCTCATTTCCAATAAATGGTGGAACATTCGATATATAAACTTTTGTCGTGGGTGTAACAAGCGGTGAAACAGTAACAAAATCGCCACTTACCACAATCCCATTGTTTACCAGGCGGTTTACTAACTTCTCCTCTTTAACAAAAATCACTACCGCTTTATTCATCCTGGAGGCCGAAGAAATGTTGTCATATCCAACCTCTTCTCCGACCGCCAGCAGTACATCCTCCACTGATACACCCTGAGCAGGTACGCATCGGACTCCATGACGCCGCGAAACAGGTGGCTCTCCACCCGTCAAAAGTGACGCCATTCCGACGCATCAGCGAACACCACCAATACGTGGTATTTAAGGTCTAAAATCAGCTTTACAAAATTATGATGTATCAAATCCCACTTTTTAAATCCAATTCAAATAAGAAAAAGAAAAGAGTTTCAAACACCTCTCCGTGATCACCCTCACCCACACCCAAAC